>JAGDQP010006203.1:62163-73775 GCA_022664845.1 Lepisma saccharinum | reverse complement strand
AATAACAGTTAATGACATTCAATTAGCTTTTAATTACAAATTTTATTCCATTAAATTAGAAAGAACCCCATGAAACTAAAGGTATACCATAGTTGAAAATAACAGTTGAATTCACGTTGAATTAACATATTTTCAACAATATCAAGCCTTTGTTGAAATATGATTTAAAATTAAACGTACTTTTATCAACCGACAACGTTTAATCAACGAACTAAACCTAATCAACGTTTAGAACACGTTTGGGTACTACTGGGGTACTTAATATATGATAGCACATTTCTTACTAAAAATATTGAGCATTACATTTCTTGTAAGTAAATAATTTGTTACAGTACAACATGGTCACATTCACTTTGGGGTCAATATTGCTATTTTGAATGAATTTGAATGACAAACATAATATGTATAGCATCTCGTGTGAAAGCATTATAAGTGGGATGTTCCAAAGCCAGTGAAATTGGTTGATTTATTGTTGTAATAGCTGAAGAAGTTCCGAGTTTTAACTCAAGAAGCAGCAACGTCGATGTGTCAACCTTACATCTATACCTAATTTAGAGTAGTGGTTTTCAACCTTTTTATACGCACGGACAGACAAACTATAGGGAAAATATTTCACGGACCGGAAATATGCCGATAAGTTATAGGTTTATATCACATTTGAATGAATTCAGCTTATCTTCAGATTATAGTTATTGTTTTGCAAAGGAAATCCGAACAGTAAGCTTAGTTTTCAAACAGTGGAATCTTCAAAATGACTGTTAAATAATTAAAGGTATTAATTTGAAGAGGACCGGTACAATCTTGTAACGGACCGGGGCGCGGGAGTCGAGAACCGCTGATTTAGAGCACAAGATCTGTACGGGAAAAACTTCAACCCAATCTTATGAGTCCACACTCAACTTCCTGTATTCAACGCACGTACAATACTCTGTGTTATATGTTTTTCAATTATACCATTTATGTACGTTGATGGGATAAACAGTTATAAATAAACTAAATATCAGAAACTAACAAACTAAAGAGCACAAGTGATGAAGTTGTGGAACCCAAAACGACATCAGAAACAGCTCAACAAACCTTTTGTGTGAGTGTATAAGTGTACTGTGTTAGTGAGAGCGTAGCGAATCTAATCGAGTGCCCCTGACAAAATACACGGAATAGCAAAACATGAAGAAACTGCAGGGGGACCAAAGACAGCTACACTGTGCGTATGCTATATCGAAGTGTGCTATATTGAATACAGCGAAAGAGAGTGAAGAGAAAGTGCCTTCAAACCCCCAAAGTGAAAAAGTGCAAGTTATTAATATAGTGTTGAGGAGAGTGAAAAAGTAAACTAGAAGTCGGTTTGTCTTTTAAATATAAGTGAGAAAAAAGCAAGAAGGGGTGGGGGCAATCCAAAGTGAATTCACTTAGTTCATTGCCATCGTCCGACGAGCCCAGTGATCACAGCAGTGGTAAACGAAGAAAAAGTTCGCAAAAAATTGATAAAGACGGACTCAAAGCATCTGAAACTAAATTACGCATCCTAAGAAAGAAAAAGCTCAAGAAGATAGATCAGGAAAAATAGTGAGTTCTCAGACAACAATGTACATCCAGGACGACAAAGAGGGAGACGACCCAGTTGGCAGCACGAGTGAACAGGAGTGATTGTGAACAGCGCCAGTAAGTATGTACTGCAGCACGCATTTCTTGCTAAAGGCACGTCAATTTTTGCTTTTTGTTTCATAAACACAAGACAGGGAAAGAAAACACGAGTGATATCATATGTTTCGTAGGCTTTATTTTGTTGATCATGGCAATGAATAGTGTTAGAACGGCATTATGAGTTCGCAGTTCTAATGCGTGTCACACATATGAACAGGGAAGGTGAATATTGTTTTAAAAATGTTTAAGAGACAACGCAATGCAAATAGCGTGTGTTCAAGAGTGTGCCGAACAAAATTGGAAGACCCCTTACTATAATACCATTCTCAATTATAATTATCAAACTCATACAGGGACGAGCATGATTTTGTGACAGGATATACCCGACAATAATCTCTTTATGCACACCAGAGGTAGACTGATTTCATTGGGTATTAAAGACATGGCTATAGTCTGTTGTTATCCACACAGTGACAAGCATCAGAAGAAACAACACAAGGATTTTACTCGCAACATGCTATGGCAGGAATTACAAAAATTAAACAAATATCAACATATTATAGCGGGTGATATGAATAAGATGAGGAAGGCGGTAAACAATTCCACCGGGATAAACATTAGTGACGCGCTAAAGCAACTTTATAACGATTTCAATTTAATAGAAGTGCGGCCTGAACTGCGGCCTAATGAAGTGGTTATCAGTTATTTTTATCAAAACTGTTTTTCATGATTACGCGTAATTTACGCTTTTCTAAGCCTTTCAAAAGTCACATCCAGAGTGTCCAGATGGAATATCTCAATTTCTCAGACCATCATATATGGCAACATCATATCATATCATATCATCAGCCAAACTTTAGAGTAACTTTGAAACCCAACTGCACTTCTCCCTCATGTGGAAATGCAACACCCAAATCCTAGTGGTTTCGCATAATATATCCATAATGTCTATTCATTGCCATCTTGTTTAATGTAGTGCTATTACGCTTAGCCCATATTGCTGTAGTTGTGATAGAAGGCTTTGTAATGCTTCTCGATTTTCTAGTGTTCTTGTGTTCCATGTCCCAAAAGCGAATTTCATGTTCCTAGGTCTATTCCTTTTGATTCGTCCTATCTGAGGCTTCACTGAACGCTTCATAAGGGTTCTTTTTTTCCACAGTGAGATTCTTAGTCTCACGTCCAATCCTCGAACCTGAAGGAACGGAAGTTTCTGTCGAGGTTGTCTGCCTTAGCCGAATTATCCGCGACTACTTATTCTTCGGGTTTTCTTGCTTATTTCGCAGCTGACTCTCACATCTGGGGCTTCTTCCACTTTCCGCAAACTGTGCATGCCCCCTATCTCAGACAACCAATTGACCTGGGAGTATTCTATTCACTTTAAGTAATTAGTAGAGGAACTTTTCTTCTGGGTATCTTTAATGTTTATGTTGGTGTTGTTGCATTTCGAAGGATAAATGTGGGTGCTCATTTCAATTGAGGCTAATTTGATTTCTTTATTTCATATCTCTTCTTACTTAGAAACTGAATGTAAACAGCAATTTTGCAGTCTAGAATTTTAAGTAATCTCTTATATATTCAAATATATTGGATGAGAATTAAAATAGTACCTTTTTCATTATTAGTTTATGGAAACCGTATATAAATGCACCATGTAATATAATTATTTTGTATTATGTTACTATACGTGTGTGCATTTTACCCGTACAAGTGCATATTTGCCAACTTAGGGCAAAATGTCCACTTCATAGAGCTTAGGTGGAAGCACTGTTAGTACTTTCTTTGAAATATTAAAAATTCATCTCCTTCTTGAATAAAAGAAAGCTCCTACTAGGACGTTCAGATTTATTGTACTCTTTTCCATTTTTTCCCTTTAAAATAATAAGATAACGCTCTTTGTTTAAGATTCTTATGTTTATAAGAATTCAAACTTGCTGTTTGATATACTGGGAAGTTTATAATTTTCACTGGCAGGAAAACAAGGTTGACGATAATAATGATGACCGTCTAGATCTGGCCTCTTGTTGTACATCATGATGGGCCATTTGACCAGTGTGAAGAGTAAAGACAACAAATATATTGAAACACATATTTCAAAATCGTAACTAAACTAATGTTTTGAAAATCATGTTTTAAAATCCACTTTTGTTTCTTAAGCTGGAAACAATTTTATTTCAAATTCCATAACGTTTGAAGAAAATATATTTGTTAAAAATATTTATATTCCTAAACGTTATTAATGACAATGCAAAATGTTGCTGTTAACTGGATAATGTTAAGAACAGAATTGATTGAAAAACTAGACACTCCTTACATCTTCAAGAGCACTTTGTAATAGTTTCTTCCATATGAGGTAGGTTTTCGGTTTTTATTCCCTTCTCAAAACCCTGAAATCATAGGGTTGATTTATGTAACAACAATGGCAAGTAAAATACAAAACATAGCACATGTCTCTAAAATATCATATTGTAAATTCTTTCTTTTAAAAATTTGTCTAGTAGCTATAATATTCGTTTAGTTTTATTCGTTATTTTCCTGCTTTTAATCTGTGAGTAATAGCTGTAATATAAAATAGTTCCTCTGTTATTGCCCTTCTGTATTACGAGAATACGGATATCCAGAATGATAGCTACGAATAAAAAGCATTATAAATCAGTGCATTATATATTTACCACTAACTGTATATAAATAATGACAAGGTAGAAAGCTTTGACACTATATCTGCGTCTTCGCAAATTTCCGGGAATCACCTCTTTCAGAAATTCCTTCCACATCAATTAAACCGTTTTGGAATGTGCATTATTGTTACCTGGAACTGATCTAAATGTTTTCGCAATAATATGTCATATGTGCTCTACCGTTAGTGATAAAAGTGTAAAGCATTAAAGTTATTTTTTCCCACGCTTTCGTAAAACTGTTGCTACTAAACACAGAATTTCAATTCTGGTCACCAAGTATTTTTCCTTATTTTCTTGACGTATCATCATTCCTTGAAATTTTACAATTTTAGGAATCGACATTGACAGTCAATAGATTCTCCTGTTGTTTTCTTTGGTTCACCTTTCCCTTGTAAACAAAGCAGATAATATGTCAATGCATTAACGGAAGAGATGTCTTTCTATATACCAGTATAAATAGGTTTGCATTTTCTGGTCAAGCTGAAAGGTTTTTCTCAACCTTTCTATTGTCTGCCGCCAGAACTAAAAAGAAAAAGCTTCCAACTTGTTTTGTTTATGTTTACTTTTGGAGTTATCTTCTCCACGTTTCTAATAATATACAAGATTATTCGCAAATGACTGGACATAATTGTTGAGAGGATTCCCTGGGTTAAGAGAATGGAAAAAAGGCTATAAGGCCAACCAAGAGACAGTTGCGAAGATAAGGATTATAGCACGAAGGTATGTATCAGTAAATCACAGTACAGAACAAGGTAAAATTCCAATCTGATTTAATCAATAAACTTTTACATTAGGTGATTATTTTGTGCGCACTGTTTTTTAGACCTATTGATTGCAAGTCATATTAGAGTATTTCTTACTAATGTGTTACTGCAATTTTAGACGGGCGTTACCACTGTTACGAAAGAGGAGAAAAATCGTTGAATGAATGAGTGTGTACCTTCACTTGTAATAGATGAGGGATTTGTAACACTCATCGTAAATAGAAAAGCAGCTATTGTTCTATTTCGTTGTAATACTGAGGTAAACGTTTATCTAATAGTTAGTAATCATGTAATTTGATACAAATAAGATATACAGCTATTGTGTAACATGTTTGGACTTAACTTAGTTGTACACCTGATAAAACGAACGTTTGAACATTGGTGAAAGAGATATTGAACGAAACACTGTGTAAGGTTCATCATCTAAAATTGATTTCTTCTTTGGCAACAATGATGCTGGTCATAGTTCAAATTTACCCGTTCTTACAATAATTGTTTATATCATTTTGAGCTTCTGTAGCTTTATCTTAATTACTTAAATATTTTGTTAAATAAGCATGGCATGGAGCATCAATGCGCAATAATACTTGTATAAATAATAAGAGACGCACGGAGCATCAATGCATTAAATAAGTTGTATAAGCAAGAAGCAATGCACTGAGCAAATATTTGCTTTAATAGTTGTATAAAGTTACTGGTCAACCGGGTTGGAATTACTGGTTTTCCACTAGGGGCCTCCCCAGGTGGTGGATAGGGGAATGCCGACCCGATATGGTGGGTACCGGAAATATTCCTGGGCGGACCAAAACCAGTACTGCTGCCTTGCAGTTAGTAGAGGGATCTAGAAAGGCTAGGGGAAGATAACCCCGAAAAAAATATCATGGTGAGGGGAAGCAGTATCACCATTACCACTCTGAGGTTGAAGATGAATGACATCGGCAAGGCTCAGAGTTGCACAGAGGGCGAAATCTTGGATGTCTACCTTTACTGCGAGGTCGTAGAGCTGACGACTCTACACCCCTAAAACATGTCAAGCAATAGTAATAGATGGTTCATGGATTCTTCTGGGGTAAAATATTCCGGAGTTAAATTAGTCCCTGATTCGGATCTCCGGGCTGGGACTGCTTCAGGGGGCTCAAAGAACAGGATTAAGAAAGACCTTAGAATAGGAAAGTGGAACGTATGAACATTATACCAAACGGGCGCTCTTCAGGTGGCGGTACGCGAGACCGAGAAATACGAGCTAGACATATTAGCGATAGAAGAAGTTCGGTGGGAGGGTCAAGATAGCATACCACAGGACAAGTACACGTTCTACTACGGGGGGACACAGTCTCAAGATTTCGGAACAGCGTTCCTCATTAAGAATAATATTCTTCAGGCGGTTCAGAATATAGAGTTCATAAACGAAAGATTATCGTACGTTACGATACGTACTCGATGGGGCAACACGGTTTTATTAAACGTCTATGCTCCGACCGAGGTGGCTACTGATAACGACAAAGATATATTCTACGATGAGCTAGAAAGGTTGTTTGACCGAATACAGAAGTATAATTCGAAAACTATGTTGGGTGATTTCAATGCAAAGGTAGGGAGGGAAGAAAAATATAGACCAACTATAGGCAAATACAGCCTTCACGAAAAGACCAACAACAATGGAGAAAGGCTGATAACTTTCGCGATTTCGAAAAGCTTACTGGTTAAGAGCACGTACATTGAACACAAACACATACACAAATACACATGGGTATCTCCGGACGGAAAAACTCTCAACCAGATCAATCACGTATTAGTACGCAGACGAAGACATAATGGACTTAGGTCGTACAGAGGAGCGGAAGGTGACACCGACCATCAATTAGTGATCACAAAAGTAAGCGAAAAGTTATGCATCGCGAACAGAGAAAGCAAGGGATCAAAACAACTGAAATTCGAAGTGAAACTATTAAATAATCCGAGCATAAGAGCAGATTACCAACTAGAACTCTCAAATAGGTTCGAAATCTTAGCCGGATCCAGTAATAATAATGATATTAATAATAAAATTGATGTAAGTAAGATGTGGGAGGCAATTCGTGAAACAATTAATAGCGCAGCGAAGGAACGCGTATGTGAGAAGAGACAACAGAGAAACAAACCTTGGTTTGATGAAGAATGCATTAAACTTCATGAGGAACGAAAACAAGCAAGGCAACAATGGTTAAGTAATAAATGCGAAGCAAATACCTACCACTACAATAACGCGAAACTAGACGCCACACTCGGGTTCAGCAACAAAAAACTAGAATATCTGACGCAGAAGATTCAGGAGATATAGGAAAACGGGAAGACAAATTACAATAACGCGAAACTAAAACCGCCAAACACGTTAAGAAAAAAGCTACCAGCCGAGGTTAGGAATGATTAGAAATGAACGTGGAGATCTTCAGGCGGAACAGACTAAAATTGTCGATGTGTGGGAAAGTTATTTCGACAAACTTCTTAATGTACACAACATAGAACAAACAGAGGAATTTGACATCCATACCGCAGAACCGTGGATTCCAGAACTTAGCGAGATCGAGATCGAAATGTCGGTTAAAAATTGAAAAAAATCAAATCACCAGGAATAGACAATATTCCAGTGGATTTAGTTAAAACAGGAGGAAAGGCACTAATCAAGGAACTACATAACTTGATAAGTGCTATATGGAGAAAGGAGGAGGTCCCAAAGGAATGAAAAACATCAATAATTTTTTCGATTTACAAAAAAGGCGATAAGTCGGACTGCAATAATTACCGCGCAATCTCGTTACTTCCAACCTGTTACAAGGTATTAAGTAATATTCTGTTAACACGCCTAAGTGTATACGTAGATGAAATAATTGGAGATCACCAATGTGGATTTAGAAGAAACAGATCCACGTTGGACCAGATGTTTGGTATGAGACAAATTTTGGAGAAGAAATGGGAATACAATGGGACGGTTCATCAGCTATTCATTGATTTTAAGAAAGCATATGATTCTATCAAAAGGGAAAAGTTATACAGTATCCTGATACGGTTTGGAATTCCGAAAAAATTGGTTCAACTAGTGAGGATGTGTCTCAGTGACCTAATAAGCAGAGTATGCATTGGTAGTAATATGTCAGATAGTTTCAAGATTCGCAACGGATTGAAATAAGGCGAAGACTTGTCACCGTTACTGTTTAACTTTGCGTTAGAATATGCGATTTTAAAAATTAAAGGGGACAAAAAGGGACTATCATTGAATGGTTTTGAATCAACTGTTTATATACGCGGATGATGTAGATTTAATAGGGGACGATATAGATGCACTACAATGCAACACCGATGTCTTAGTAGAAGCGTGCGATGAGATAGGTCTACAGGTAAAAATAGATAAAACCAAATATATGATAACAAGCCGAAACACCGGAAATGAAGGAAATAAAAACATAGTAATTAGGGATAAGGTCATAGAAAAAGTAAACAAATTTAAATACTTGGGAGCATACGTAACAAGCAAAAATGAGATCACGGAAGAAATAAAAAGTCGCTTGTATCGGGGAACGCATGTTTCTATTCAATCCAAAACTTCTAACATCACGATTAATATCAAGGAAATTGAAATTAAAAATATACAGAACGGTTATTCTGCCGGTAATACTTTACGGCTGCGAAAGTTGGAGTACGACACTAGTAGAGGAACATAAATTACGTGTATTTGAAAATAAGATTTTGAGAAAGATGTATGGGCCGAAACGGGACGAAATGAGTGGAGACCACTGCACAATGAAGAACTCCACGGACTGCACAATTCACCAGATGTTGTGAAAATAATGAAATCGAGACGATTAAGGTGGGCAGGCCATGTAGCTCGGATGGGGGAAAACCGATGATTATATTATATCCTGGTTGGAAGGCCGGATGGAAAGAGGCCATTGGGAAGACAGAGACGTCGTTGGGAGGACAATATTAGTAGAGAACTTTGAGAAGCAGGTGTTCGTGACGAAAACTGGCTGTATACTGCCCAGGATAGAATTCAATGGCGAACGCTTGTTACTGCGGCGATGAACTTCCGAGTTCCATAAGCCATAGAGTTAGTTAGTTGTATAAATAATAAGAAACGCAAAGGTCATAGATGATCTATAATATTTGTATAAGAAAGAAGCAAGATACTGAGCAAATATTCGTTGTAATAATAGTATGAATAATAACTAATACACTGAGCAAAAATGTCTATAACAGTTGTTTAAACAATATGCAAGGCACTGAGCAAATATACTCTATAATATTTGTGTATATAAAAGGAAAATCACTGAGCATAGATGAGCTATAATAGTTGTATAACAAAGAAGCAAGGCACTGAGCAAATATTCGCTATAGTATTTGTATAAGTATTAACTCAGGCACTGAGCAAAAATGCTCTATCATAATTGTATAAATAATAGGCAAGGCACTGAACAAATATGCACTACAATATTTGTATAAATAATAAGAAAGCACTGAGCATAAATGACCTATAAAGTTGTTAAGAAAGAAGCAAGGCACTGAGCAAATATTCTCTATAATAGTTGTATTATTAATAACAAAGGCAGTAATCAAAAATGGTCTATATTAGTTGTGGAAACAACAAGTAACGCACTGTGCAAATACGCGCTATAGTAGTTGAATAAATAATAACAAAGGCACTGAACACAAATGAGCTGTAATAATTGTATAAGTAAGAAGCAAGACATTGAGCAAATATTCGCTATAATAGTTGTATAAGAAATACCTAAGGCACCGAACAAAAATGCTCTATAATAATTGGGAAAATAATAAGCAAGACACTGAGCAAATATTGGCAATAATAGTGGTGTAAATGAGAAGAAAGGTACTGAGCATAAATAACCTGTGATAGTTGTATAGTAAGGAAGCATGGCACTGAGTAAATATTCGCTCTAATAGTTGTGTAAGTAAGAACTAAGGAACTGAGCAAAAAAGCGCTATAATAGTTGTGCAAATAATAACCTAGTGCCTGAACAAATATTCGCTATAATAATTCTTAAAATAATACGCAATTTATTGAGCAAATATTCGCTTTAATATTTGTATAAGAAAAAACAAGGTCCTTAGCAAAGAATCGCTATAACTGGTAAGAAATAATAAGAAAGGCACTGAGCATAAATGAGCTATAATAGTTGTATATATAAGAAGGAAGACACTGGGCAAATATTCGCTATACCAGCTGTATAAATAATAACTAAGGTATTGAGCAAAATGATCTATAATAGTTGTGTAAATAATAAGCAAGTCACTGAGCAAATACGCGCTTAAATAGTTGTATAGATAATAAGAAATCTCTGAGAATAAATTAGATATAATTGTTGTTAAGAAAGAAGCAAAGCACTGAGCAAATATTCGCTATAATAGTTGTATAAATAATAAGAAAGACACTGGGCAAGAATGCTCTATAATAGTTTTGTAAATAATAAGAAATGCACTGAGGAAATATGCGCTATAATAACTGTGTAAATAATAAGAAATCACAGAGAATAAATGAGTTATTATAGTTGTTAAGTAAGAAGCAAGACACTGAGCAAATATTCGCTATAATTGTTGTATGAGTAATAACTAAGGCACTGAGCAAGAATGCTCTACAATAATAGACATTTCCGTTTTCCCCGTCTTTATATATTTTACAGTTTGTTTGTGTACATCGGATTAAATAACATATAATTTCAGCGCTACGGTTTTTCGTTATGTAGAAATATAGCATGAAATACTGAGAATTCAATCTCCTACGTCATACACCGAAAATCATCCTCTGATAGGTTTGACGTAATCAATCCGTTGTATTTCCGTAGCTATATGCTTCTCCCTATGTCACGTTCCTTATTCAGAAGTTTGAAGACAAAAAAAAAAAGAGAAAGAACATTTACTTCATCACTTAACGAAATAATTAATGTACAAATCTGCAGAACACACTTCAATAAGTTTAAACACCAAAACATGTTTTTAATAACAGAAATTGCTAAAAACATAGACAGGGGGCAGGCTTAACTTGCAATGCTCTTCTTATCGCTCGTTCGCGCAAAAGTTGATATCTTGTAAATTTGGCTCAGTTGCCGATCCGGGTGGTCGTGGGAGCTAGTGCGGTAGTTTAGCGACACCAGGATCGTGGGTTCGAATCCCGCCTTGGGCATGGATGTGATTTTAACTGTGTTGTCCGTAAGTAGGTTAAGAAAGATAAACGAAAAATAAATGGTCCGAATCGTATAAATAAACGCAATGTACTATGAAAATTAAATAAACGAGATTTTTTTTAAAAAAAGTTGGTTAGCGCATGCAACTTTTAATTTTTAATACTTTCACCTAAGGCTGTTCGAATCCTATCAATGGCCGTGTTTTATTTTACTTCACGAAACGCAAGAGTAACTTCAATGTGAAAGTTTCAATTTACGTTTTTGTTTCTTACATGCTTTTATTATTATTTTATACAATGACATATTAAAACTATTCAATATATTCACGGCCTACAAGTACGTTAAATTGTTAACAG
>JAGDQP010006203.1:38369-61763 GCA_022664845.1 Lepisma saccharinum | reverse complement strand
AGAAAATTTTCAACATTGAAGAACACTTCAACAAACAAAATGACAGGGTGTATGCTCACACATCCAGAGAAGCGTCTAAAGTTGTGAAAAAGATTCAGCGGGGTCGCCATCCGTCCTCGTTGATGGTTTGGTGGGGGGTGTCGTATGACGGGGTCACAAAGTTGCAATTCTGTGAACAAGGGGACAAAACAAGTGCTGAAGTGTATCGTGAAAACATCTTAGAAGTAGCTGTAAAACCTTTAGGCAACACACTCTTTGCCAACAAGCCGTGGACCTTCCAGCAAGACTCTGCACCGGCCCATAAAGCTAAGGTGAATCAAACATGGCAGGAAACGAATGTGCCGAACTTCATTGCTGCCAGTGATTGGCCCTCGGCCAGTCCAGATCTCAATCCTCTAGACTATGCCTTGTGGTCTCTATTAGAGGCCATGGCTTGTACCAAACGCCACCCGAATTTGGAGTCTCTCAAACGTGCCCTCATCAAAGCAGTGGACACTTTTCCAATGGAATGTGTGCGTACAGCCATTGATGACTGGGCACACCGTTTAAGGGCTTGTGTCAAAGCGCATGGTGGTCATTTTGAGTAACTTCTGCACAATTTGTATCTGTGGTGTATGCACTTCTTGCAAGCAAATTTATTTCTCTGGATCTGCTGTCTTCTTTACATTATGATTGTCCCTTCCTGTGACAGTATTTATGGCAAGACTAGATATATCAATATCTTAAAAAGTATTAAAAGTAAAAATCAATTTTTAATGAATAAAACGAACTAAATGACGTGTTAAGGCATACAGAAACGCTATTCACCACTTATACTATTTCTTTCGATCCGTTTTTGCCATCGCTTTTTAGCAATACTAACAAATCAAACACCATTTGTATATCAATGACAAGAAGTAGAAAGACTAATTACATCATAACATGGCGGCGCCAGATTAAGCGCAAGACTGAGACTCTTTTGAAGCAAGTCTTTATAACTCTTGATATATTCATCACAGAAAGAAAAGAAAATGTTTTCCGTAGTCTGCTTTAATAGAAGAATTTTTTATTCCAATAAAAAAATACTACCGGAAATGTCTATTGTGTAAATAACAAGCAAGGCACTGAGCAACTATGCGCTATAATAGTTATATAAGTAATAATTAAAGTCCTGAGCAAAAATGCTCTATAATATTTGTGTAAAAATATAAGAAAGGCACCGAACAAATATTTGCTATAATAGTTGTATAATTAATAACTAATTCACTGAGCAATAATGTTCTATAATAGTTGTGTTAATAATAAGCAAGGAACGGAGCAAATATTCGCTATAATTATTGTATAAGTAATAACTAAAGCACGGAGCAAAATTGCTTTATAATAGTTGTGTAAATAATAAGAAAGACACTGAGCACAAATGAGCTATAATTGTTGTTAAGTAAGAAGATAGGCACTGAGCAAATATTCGCTATAATAATTTTATAAATAGTAACTATGGCACTAAACAAAAATGCTCTATAAAAGTTGTATAAATAATAACTAAGGCACTATGGAAAAATGCTCTGTAATAGTTGTGTAAGTAGTAAAAAAGGCACTGAGCAAATATTCGCTAAAATTAATGTATAAAGCCCCTCGTACACGATTTAATAAAGCTTGAACTAGAGCGTTGAAGAAACAATTGGATGAAAATGACGTCACGAGTCAGAGACGACTCCACACAGAAAATCTCTTTAATTCAAGTCTTCTCATCCAATTCGTCCTATTTAAAACCTGTCAGATTTTTTATTGAATTCAACTCAGTGATCTACCAATCACATCGCTGGTGACTTGAACACGTGACAACTGTGCTTCAGGAATGCTAAAATTAAAATGTGAACATGGAGCAGGGAATTTTTAAGTCCTTGTTTTTATGATGCGAAATAAATATATTATCAGAAAATCAAAATAAAATAAAGTATCGCTACTAGAAATTCCAGCACATCTTGCTGAGATAAAGTGTACCTGATGTTTCTTCTGTAGTTTTTGTACAATCACTATCGCAATAGAAATTGATACAGAGGGTATACTATAATTCCAATAAAGTTTGTATTGTATTTAGAAGTAGTAGGATATTAATATTTAAAGTGTCACTGAGTTGCTCATAATTTATGTGGAAAGGTAGAGTTTGTATTTACTGTATGTAGGAAGTTCAAAGCTGCTGAACACAGAAGTACCTGGGTACACTTTACTACACGGCACAGAACAGTGTAATCTTTTCCAACGTATGTGAAAGTGTGGTAACTTAAAATATAACAAAGTTTCGAGTCATTGAAGTATTAAATTAGAGTGAAATAGCGAAAAGTACTTGGAACTACTTGGCTGCTTCCACGTTGGTGAGCGAGTGCATTAAACCGTGCATGAAATAGCGAATATTACTTGGAACTACTTGGCTGCTTCCACTTTGCCGAACGAGCACATTAAACCGTGCATGAATAGCGAAAAGTACTTGGAACAACTTGGCTGCTTCCACTTTGGTGAGCGAGCACATTAAACCATGCATCGCATATAATAAAAAATCTAACCTTCTTTAACCCGCCTTTGCTTATTGTGGCCATGATTTTTGTAGCAAATAATGTGTCATTCATAATATGACGCAATGCTATTAATATTCCGCCGCATCCCTACAATCTGCATGTAGTAATGAACGCAAATAAATCTATTCCGACACAAATTGTCACGATTAGTATGCCTCCACATGGCCCTATCTTGATCAACTGGAGTGCGTATGTAACGAAATAATAATAAAATATGCTATTTCACTTTACATGGTTAGTTGTCGTTAGATGTTTATAGAAGTGCGTGTAACCGGAAATAAATAAAAAAAATTAAGAATTGAAAAGAGTTTTGAATAAAGCAATGAAAGTCGATGTTCGAGACATCACCAACTACGGAATCTCAGCCGTTAATCAGGTTATTATTTTATTAAAGCGACGCATATCATATTTAACATTCACTCCATGTTTCCGCTATCAACGCCGAAAGACCAAATCGACTCAAGTGCTTTTGGCTCCTTCATACTTCCGCTTAAGTTATCGAATCGTGTACGAGCACCATCCAAGCTCCTTCAACACTACTTGGATATAACCTTTGATTATTCTAGTTGGATACTGTACGCACTCATCCAACTGTTTGTTAAAGAATTTGTTTCTATGTTTATTGAATCGTGTACGAGAGGCTTAAGTATTAACTAAAGCACTGACCAAAATTGCTCTATAATACTTGTGTAAACAATATGCAAGGCACTGAGCAAATATTCGCTATAATAGTTCAATTAATAATAAGAAAGACCTTGAGCACAAATAAGCTTTAATAGTTGTTAAGAAAGAAGCAAGGCACTGAACATATATTTGCTATAAGAGTTGTATAAGAAATGACTGAGGCCCTGAACAAAAATGCTATATAATATTTGTGTAAATAATAGGCAAGGAACTGAGCAAACACACGCTATGATAGTGGTATAAATAATAAGAAAGGCACTGAGCATAAGTGACCTATCATTGTTTATAGGAAGGAATTAAGGTACTGAACAAATATTCGCTGTAATAGTTGTATAAGTAATAACAAAGGCACTGAGCAAAAATGCGCTTTATAATGGTAGTGTAAATAATAAGCAAGGTCCTGAGCAAATATTCGCTATAATAATTGTATAAATAATAAGCAAGGCACTGACCAAATATTCGCTTTAATGGTTGTATAAGAAAAAAGCAAGGCATTCACCAAAAATTCGCTTTAACATTTGTATAAACAATAAGAGACGCACCGAGCATAAATGAGCTATAATAGTTGTATAAGCAAGAAGCAAGCCACTGAGGAAATATTCGTCATAATATTTGTATAAGTAATAACTAAGGCACTGAGCAAAATTGCAGTATAAATGTTGTGTAAATATTAAGCAATCCACTCAGCAGACATGCGCTACATTAGCGGTATAAATAATAAGCAAGCCACTGAGCAAATATTCGCTATAATAGTTTTATAAAAATAAGCAAAACACTTAGCATAAATGAGTATAACAGTTGTATTATAAAGAAGCAGGGCACTGAGCAAATATTTGCTATAATAGTTGTATAAATAAAAACTGAGGCACTGAGCAAAAATGCTCTATAATAGTTCTGTAATTAATAAGCAAGGCACTGAGCAAATATGCGCTATAATTAATGCATAATTAATAACTAAGGTACTGAGGAAAAATGCTTTATAATAGTTGTGTCTGGAAGGCACTGAGCAAATATGCGCTATAATATTTGTATAAATAATAAGAAAGGCACTGAGCATAAATGAGCTATAATAGATGTATAAGAAAGAAGAAAGGCACTTAGCAAATATTCGCTTTAATAACTGTATAAGTAATAACTAAGGCACTGAGCAAAAATGCTGTATATATGTTGTGTAAACATTAAGCCAGGCACTGAGCAAACATGCGCAATAATAATGGTATAAATAATAAGAAAAGCAGTGAGCAAATATTCGCTATAAAAGTTGTATAAATAAAAACTGAGACAATGAGCAAAAATGTTCCATAATAGTTGTGTAATAGGCAAGGCACTGAGCAAATATGCGCTTTGATAGTAATATAAATAAGAAAACCACTGAGCAAATATTGGCTATAATAATTTTATAAATTATAAGCAAAACAATGAGCATAAATGACCCATAATATTTGTATAAGAAAGAAGCAAGGTACTTACCAAATATTCGCTATAATTGTTGTATAAATAATAACCAAAGCCTGAGCAAATATGCGCTATAAAAGTTTATAAATAATAAGCAAAACACAGCATAAATGAGCTACTATAGTTGTATTCTAAATAAGCAGGACACTGTGCAAATATTTGCTACATAGTTGTATAAATAATAACTAAGGCATTCAGCAAAAATGTACTACAATAGTTGAACAAATAATAAGAGAGGCACTGAGAAAATATTAGCTATAATATTTGTAAAATAATAACTAAGTTACTGAGGAAAAATGCTTTATGATAGTTGTGTAAACAATATGTAAGGTACTGAGCAAATATGCACTGTAATATTTCTATAAATTATAAGAAAGGCAGTGAGCATAAATGAGCTATAATAGTTGTATAAGGAAGAAGCAAGGTACTGAGCAAATAATCACTATAATACTTATATTATATTATTAATAACTAAGCCACTGATCAAAAATGCTCTATACTAGTTGTGTAAATAATAAGCAAGGCACTAAGCAAATACGCGCTATATTATTTCAAAAAATAATAAGAAAAGCACTAAGCATAAATGAGCTATAATTATTGTATAAGTAAGAAGAATGGCATTGAGCAAATATTCTCTATAACAATTGTATAAATAATAAGCAAGACACTGAGCATAAATGTGCTATAATACTTGTAAATATAATAATCAGGGCACTGAGCAAATATGCGATCTGATAGTTGTATATAATAAGAAACGAACCGAGCATAAATGCATTAAAGTTGTTGTATAAGTAACAAGCAAGTCACTGAACAATTACTTGCTATAATTGTTGCATAAATAATAAGAAAGGCACTGAGCATGAGCTATAATAGTTGTATAAGCAAGAAGCAATGCACTGAGCAAATATTCGCTTTAATAGTTTTATAAATAATAACCAAGGCACTAAGCGAAAATGCTTTATAATTGTGTTAATAACAAGCAAGGCACTCAGCTGATATGCGCTATAATGATTGTATAAGAAAGAAACAAGGCACTTAGCTTAAATGAGCTGTGATATTTGTATAAGAAATAAGCAAGCCACTGAGCAAATATTCGCTATAATAGTTTTATAAATAATAACTAAGGCACGGAAGGAGATTGCTTTATAATAGTTGTCTAAATAACAAGCAAGGCACTTAGCAAATATGCGCAATAATGATTGTAAAAGTAATAACTAAACACTGAGCATAAAAGCTCTATAATAGTTGTGTAAATGATAAGAAAAGCACTGAGCAAATATGCGCTATAATAGTTGAATAAATAATAAGAAACGCACTGAGCATAAATGAACTATAGTAATTGTATAAGTAAGAAGCAAGGCCTTGAGCAAATATTTGCTATAATCCTTGTATAAGTATTAACTAAGGCACTAAGCAAAAATGCTGTATAACAATTGTGTAAATAATAGGCAAGGCACTGAGCAAATATGAACTATAATAGTGGCATAATTAATAAGAAAGCCACTGAGCATAAAGACCTATAATAGTTGTTAAGAAAGAAGCAAGGCCTTCAGCAAATATTCGCTGTAATAGTTTTATAAATAATAACCAAGGCACTGAGCAAAAATACTCTATAAAAGTTGTATAAATAATAAGCAAATCACTGAGCGTAAATGAGCTATAATAGCTGTATAAGAGAGAGGCAATTCACGGAGCCAATATTCGCTATAATATTTGTATAAATTATAAGAGACACGCCGAACATAAACGAGCTGTTATAGTTGTATAAGTAATAAGAAAGGCACACAGCAAATACTCGCTATAATATTTGTATAAGTAATAACTAAGGCACTGAGCAAAAATGCGCTATTAAATGTGTAAATAATAAGCAAGACACTGTGCAAATATGCGCTATAATCGTTGTATAAATAATACGAAATGCACAGTGCATAAGGGCGTTAAAGTTTTTGTATAAGCATTAAGCAAGACACTGAGCAATAATGCGTACAATTATTGTTTTAATAATAAACAAGACACTGAGCAAATATGCGCTATAATAGTTATATAAATAATAAGAAACGCACTGTGCATAAAGCGTTAAAATTGCTGTATAAGTAATAAACAAAGCACTGAGGAAAAATACGTACGATAGTTGTGTTAGTAATAAGCAAGGCACTGAGCAAAAATGCGCGTTAAATGTGCATCTTCAAAAATAAAAACAGTTTCTATGAGTCCACAAAGCCCCTTGCCGATTAAATTAAGGAGAATATACAGACAGTTGTATGTTTGTTTGCGAGTAATTCTTTACGTTTTGAATAAATGATAAGGAGGATAGAATATAACTTACAGCATTATTTTAGCTTTTGCTTTCAGACTGTTTCAATGAACAGAGTATAAAACAATGTTATGTATGTTGTAAAACATGTACTTATTACGTGTGGCTATTAATAAGTGAAAGCGTGTCATCTGTTGGTTTCAATTTCAAACACTTCAGTTAAGTATTATTATTTACTTATAATTCTGACATAGGGTACGTATAGTTTTGATACTAAAAATACTGCATGAATGTAACAATTTTCTATTTAGATATTGATTATACTGGTTTGGAGGAAAACGCGTATGTTTTGCTTTAATTATACAAAGACTAGGAAGTGCAAAGTAACTGCTTTGCCATGATGTCGGGGTAACATGCAAATCTACGGATAAAGTACACACACATATATGAGCAGATAAAATATATTACGTGGTGTATCTATGCGGTTTCCGTGAACTAAAAAGGTGAGACGGGACTTTTGAAGAAAGCCGAAAACGAAAAATCTGGCCGGCAAAGCACGAACAGAAAAGAGAACAGATATGTTGCGAAAGAGCGAAAATGGGTCACTACATATTCTGCCCCTACCAAGAACAGAAAAGAAGACAATGAACCACAAATCTGATTTCCTTTCTTGAAGATCTACAAACTCTCAAGGTTTTCATGACCGAAGGATAAACAGAGGATGGAAGAGTCTTAATTCTCATTACTTAACAACTACTGTTTCCTTTCTTTCGTACATTCAAAAACCCTAAGATGGCTTATAATATATATAGGTCGAGCATATCTATGTAAATTCTCAGGTAATTTTGGATCATAATTCTGGACATAACTTGCTTTAGGTTCAACGGTATCAGTCAGCGAAGGATACGTATTAGGATCCTTATATCCTATAACTTTGAAATATTCCTCAGCTTTAGACTGAGCTTTAGTAAGTGACCTATTATAACGCGCTCATCGCTGGGTGGAATTAAATCATTCTAACGATCACTAGACGACCCACTTAGAGACCGCTCCAGAAGTTTAGAGCCTAATTCTGACAATTCCCAGAAATACCCGGTTCAGGACATCCAACCCCCGAAGAGGCCCTAGGGCTTTAATTCGAAATAATATCGGCAGTACAACTCGCTATCAGCACTGGAGCAGGATCCTGCATAGTAAACATGACTGAACAATGCCAGCATGTGTGTCGGCAACCCTGGTAGATGTCCTTCCCCTGGTTTTTGTCATAATATCTTTGATTAGTGTTATTATTAGGATTACTAAGTGTTGTTCTGTGTATTACTAGTGTTGATCGTGTTGTTGGTTGAGTTATACATGCTATATACATTCGTGTTATTACCATTATAAAGACGAATGTAATTGTTCGTATTTTGTGTGTTATTGTAATTATGTGTATTACTGTTGTCTCTATTATATCTATTCTGGCCGTTGTCACCTCTCGATTTAAATCTTGGATAATAAGGATTAGTACCATTCTCCCTATTTCACCTTCTATACCTATTCCTATTTTCATTTTTATTCCTATTACCTATACCTACACTAGCTCCACTCGGAGTCACTACCCTACCTGAACTAACCGACTCAGCTACTAACCCTAAAGTCTGCGCTCCAACATTACCTGCAGTCTGAACATTCCTAACGTGCTATTTCTTTCTACCATCTTTACTAGTACTTCTGTTATTGCCGTAACTTCGCATTTTTAAATATTTGACGGCTCTAACGAAGATTCAAGATCGAGTTCTACATCATGAACGTCGGATAATTCCCAGAACATCAAGCTTTCTATTCGTCCTTAAACGCTGTTAAGTTTGAACAAACGCTTCGGACGACCTAAGTAGAAAGGAAGTGCCTCTAACAAAGGTTCAAGCAAATCTTCTTTCTCACTGTCGCCGCATAAGTCTCTATAGGTGTTTCCACACTTCAACATAGTCTACTATTGATGTGTAACTGCTGCTCACAAATTTAACACTTTGTAAACATCTGAGTTTCAATTTCCTTAATCGTTCTTCACTGAATTTACTAAAAAAGTGTTTTACCAAATCACTGTAAGTATGTATTTGTGTTTCGGTTTTACTACATCAGGCTAACGCTCTGTCAGCCTAGGTGCTACTAGAGCGGGTCTGACTCAGAGACCTCATGAGTTCAAAGTTCTGCTCTAAACTTTTTAGGAACTCCTGAGGTATCTGACTCAGTACATGACCTGATAAAGTGGGAAAGTGAACTTAGTATCCAAGCTTGAGAGGCTTTGTCATCCCAACGCCACTCGGCTCAAGACCTCTAACTTCATTGGGTGCTTATCCACTAACCGAACTCAACCTCAAAGGTTCACGACCAATAGATTGAGAAACGTAACCACCTGTCGGTATCCTAGACGGGAAGATGGAATGAGTCATTTGGGATCTCTGAAAAAACCGCACCTAAAGTGCTGGTAGGAGCTACAAATCCAAACGGATATAGTCATAACCTAAAATTCATGTATCACTATTCGTAGTAGTAACATTTGACTAACACAAATAAGGGGAGAGATTAAGATATAAATTGCTGTCAAGCGAAAATGGGTCGTTACACTTGAGGAACCCGAAGATATTCATGCACACAGTATTTGTCTAGCACAAAACTACATGACCCAAGCCGAAATCGAAACTCCTACCCCACACACCAGAAGTGAGTGGTGCATCGCTGAGCCACCGAGGCACAACACGGATCTGAGACTGGTTGGTTTCTTCCTTATTGGCTAGTTCAATTTGTAGTGTTATTTGAATCCTCCAGACCATATTCTCTTCTACGGGATTATTTATTCTGCGTAAAGTCTTCCGTTCGAAAGTGCCCAACATCTCTTCCATGCATTTGCCTCTGCTCCAACTCTCGCAAGCGTAGCATATCACTGGTCTGATGAGAGTTTTATAGAATTTTAGTTTCGTGTTCCATGTTATTTGTTTGGACCTGAAAACGGTTTGTAGTGAGTTATATACTCTGTTCGCTGCTGCAAGTTTTGCTCTGATTTCTTCGATTTGGTCATTGCTATCACTTATCATCGTCCCTGGATATTTGAAGTTTGTTTCTAATTTGATCTCATCATCTCCTAATTTAATAGATCCGTTAAATTTGGGATTACTTTTCTGTAACATTCGTTTGATTTGTCTGTGTTGATTTGGGTTCTATTTCCATAGCTATTTTCTTCAATTCCACATACGCTTCTTCTGTAGCTTGTTTCCTTCTGCTCATGATGTTTATATGGTCTGCGTATCCTATTAGCTGAATTGATCTGTAATAGATCGTTGTATTTCTGTCTGCTGGTATTTGTCTTATTACGTGTTCGAATGCGAGATTATACAGGGTCGGGGGCAATCCGTCTCCTTGTCTAAGGCCATTCTTTACTGTAAACTTGTCGGTTGTAAGTGATCCAATATTTATATACGCTCTTCAGTGAACCATTGTTGCTTTTATTGGTCTTATCAGCTTACTGGGTATTTTGAAGTCTCCATAATTTCGCACAACATTGCTCTATTATTGATGTCTTATGCCTGCCGAAAATCTCTAAAAAATTTGTAAATGTCTACACTGTGTTCCCACGCTCTTTCTAGTAGCTTTTATACTGTGAAAATCTGGTCTGTTGTAGACGTGCCAGGTCTAAAACCACCTCGGTATTCTTCAATTATGTTTTCTTTGTATGTCTTTAGTCTGTTCGTTAGAATTGTTTTTAGTATTTTGGTATTTGTACACAACAGGGATATCCCTCTTTAATTATGGTATCGAAGTTTATCCTAATGTTGTTCTATATTGGAACAATGATGCTGGTTTTCCATTTTCCATCTTCTTCTCTTTCCATATCCTCGTGATTAATCCATGTATTGCTTTGATCAAGTTTGTGCCGCCATATTTGTATAGTTCGTTTGGTATCCTATCTGTTCCTTTTACTTTGTTGTTATGTAGTTGATTAACGGCTATCTCTACTTCTGTAATATCTGTTTGTTCGGTTTCTTAGTCTGGTTCTTCTGTTGTGTTCTTGCTGTAATGCTGTTTCTCATATGTACTTTCACCCTGTGCTTCTTTTGTGTTTAGTAGGTCCAGAAAATAAGTTCTCCATATGTTTTTTATTGGGTTTTTGTTCCACTTTTATCTCTTCACTTTTCCCTCTACATAGGCTTGTATGTGGTTCATATCCCGTTTTTTCCTGGTTACATCTCTGTATAATTTTATTTTATTTTTATTACTGATGACCTCTTCTATTCCATTTAAACGTTCTTCCCTATCCCTCCTTTTCTTGGTGTCACACAGTATATTTCCCATTTTAAAGTATCCTGTATTCTTCAGTTCTTTCTCTCGTTGGTCGTTCGATTCAGTTTTCTGTATACCTCGTTTTCCTCCTTGGGTTGGGTCTTCAGAAAGTGATTCGATACATTATTTGTAGGTAAGGTGTGTGTTAAGATCCTGCTTCCCACGTTCAATGGCTTTTCGGTTTCCTCAATCCTGTGTCTCGTTGGCGATATACGGTCTCTGCACTAAGCTTTCACCAAGAAGTGATCAGAGCCATTCTTTTGCACCCCTATACGATCTAACATCAAGAATATTTCTGACTTTCCTCTTGTCGCTTGTGGCATGGTCTATCTAGTTGTTGGGTTTACCGTCTGGTGATTTTCATATTTATTTATGAATATGTATGTGGGGAAAGAACATTGACGCTATTATCATGTTTCGTCCTGGTGCGAAATCTATCAGCCTTGTCCATTATCGTTAGTAACCTAATGCTAACTGTGTCTCCCGAAAGTCCCATGTTATGTTTCTTCTTCTTCTACTTTGACACTCAGATCATCAAGTACTATTCTTGTGTCTTTCTTCTAGTATCTGATAAAATTTATGCTTTTCTGCATCATTTTTCTCTTCGGTTGGTGCATGAGCATTTAGTAACGTTACTCTAGATAATTTGGTCTTTATTCTTAGTGTGCATATTCCTTTGTTGACGGATGTGAAGATTCTTATGTCTCCTAACTACTATGGATGCTACCACCATTTCCTTATTACCTCCTTCTTTTCTTCTATATAAGAGTGTATGTTTTCTGGTATCCGTAATATCTATTCCTTGTCATCTTGTTTCCTGCAGTGCTATGATGCTTAGCCCATAATGCTGTAGTTGTGATAGTAGGCCTTGTAATGCTAAAGGTTTTTCTCGTGTTCTTACATTCCATATAACGAAAGCGAATTCAATTTTCATATTTCAAAGTATATCCGTCCAATCTGAGGCTTCACCTAAGGTTTCTCAATAGCTTTTTTCTCAGAGTGAGATTGTTAGTCTCACGTCTAAGGCAAGAACCTGGAGGAACGGGAATTTCTGTCGGATATTCTGCCTTAGCCGAATTTTCGGCGACGGCTCATTCGTCGTGTTTTGCCGCATATTTCAAAGCTAACTCTCACATCTGGGGCTTGTTCCACTGTCCGCAAACTGCAGACGCGCCCGATCCCTGACCAATTGACCCGGGAGTAGCGAAACTTTTCTTCTGAGTCTCTTTAATCTTTATGTTGGTGTTGTTGCATTTCGAAGGATAAATGTGGGTGCTCATTTCATTTGAGGCTAATTTGATTAATTTATTTCATATCTCTTCTTACTTAGAAACTGAATGTAAACAGCAATTTTGCAGTCTAGAATGTTATGTAATCTCTTATATAGTCAAATATATTGGATGATAATTAAAATAGTACCTTTTTCATTATTAGTTTATGGAAACCGTATATAGGTGCACCATGTAATATAATTATTCTGTATTATGTTACTATCTGTGTGTGCATTTTACCCGTATATGTGCATATTTGTCGACTTAGGGCAAAATGCCCACTTCATAGAGCTTAGGTGGAAGCACTGTTAGAACTCTTTTGAAATATTAAAAATTCATCTCTTTCTTGAATAAAAGAAAGCTCCTACTAGGACGTTCAGATTTATTGTACTCTTTTCCATTTTTTCCCTTTAAAATAATAAGATAACGCTCTTTGTTTAAGATTCTTATGTTTATAAGAATTCAAACTTGCTGTTTGATATACTGGGAAGTTTATAATTTTCACTGGCAGGAAAACAAGGTTGACGATAATAATGATGACCGTCTAGATCTGGCCTCTTGTTGTACATCATGATGGGCCATTTGACCAGTGTGAAGAGTAAAGACAACAAATATATTGAAACACATATTTCAAAATCGTAACTAAACTAATGTTTTGAAAATCATGTTTTAAAATCCACTTTTGTTTCTTAAGCTGGAAACAATTTTATTTGAAATTCCATAACGTTTGAAGAAAATATATTTGTTACCAAATATTTATATTCCTAAACGTTATTAATGACAATGCAAAATCTCGCTGTTAACTGGATAATGTTAAGAACAGAATTGATTAAAAAACTAGACACTCCTTACATATTCAAGAGCACTTTGTAATAGATTCTTTCATATGAAGTAGGTTTTCGGAAGTATCTTTTTATTCCCTTCTAAAAACCCTGAAATCATAGCGTTGATTTATGTAACGACAACGATAAGTAAAATACAAACCATAGCGCATGTCTCTAAAATATCATATTGTAAATTTTTTCTTTTAAAAATTTGTATATAATATTCGTTTAATTATATTCGATATTTTCCTACTTTTAATCTGTGAATATTAACAGTAATATAAAATAGTTCCTCTGTTATTGTCCTTCTGTATTACGAGAATACGGATATCCGGAATGATAGGTACGAATAAAAAAACATTATAAATCAGTGCATTATATATTTACCACTAACTGTATATAAATAATGACAAGGTAGAAAGCTTTGACACTATTTCTGCGTCTTCGCAAATTTCCGGGAATCACCTCTTTCAGAAATTCCTTCCACATCAATTAAACCGTTTTGGAATGTGCATTATTGTTACCTGGAACTGATCTAAATGTTTTCGCAATAATATGTCATATGTGCTCTACCGCTAGTGATGAAAGTGTAAAGCATTAAAGTTATTTTTCCACACTTTCGTAAAACTGTAGGTACTAAACACAGAATTTCAATTCTGGTCACCAAGTCTTTTTCCTTATTTTCTTGACGTATCACCATTCCTTGAAATTTTTCAATGTTACGAATCGACATTGACAGTCAATAGATTCTCTTGTTGATATTAATGGATTAACGGAAGAGATGTCTTCCTATATATCAGCAAAAAAAAGTTTTCATTTTCTGGTCAAGCTCAAAGGTTTTTCTCAACCTTTCTATTCTCTGTCGCCAGAACTAAAGAAAAAAAAACTTAAAACTTGTTTTGTTGATGTTTACTTTTGGAGTTATCTTTTACACGTTTCTAATAATATACAGGATGATTCACAAATGATTGGACATATTTGTTGGGGGATTCCCTAGGTTAAGAGAATGGCAAAAAGACTAAAAGGCCAACCAAGATACAGGTGCGAAGATAACGCCCAACCTCTCGAAATACTAAGGTATGTACTCAGTAAATTAAAGTGCAGAACAAGGTAAAATTCTAATCTGATTCAATCAATACACATTTTCGTTAGGTGATTATTTTGTGCGCACTGTTTTTTAGGCCAATTGATTGCAAGTCATAATAGAGTATATCATACAAACGTGTTACTTAAATTTTAGAGGGGCGTTAACGGTGTTACGAAAGAGGAGTAAATCATTGAATGAATGACTGTGTACCTCATCTTGTAATAGATGAAGGATTTGTGACACTCATCGTAAATAGAAAAGCAACTATTATTCTTTTTCCTTGTAATACTGAGGTAAACGTTTATCTAATAGTTAGTAATCAGGAAATTTGATACAAATAAGATATACAGCTATTGTGTAGCATGTTTGGAATTAACTACGTTGTACAAATGATAAAACGAAAGTTTGAACATTGGTGAAAGAGATATTGAACGAAACACTGTGTAAGGTTCATCATCTAAAATTAATTTCTACATTGACAACGGCGATGTTCTTCATAGTTGCAAATTTACAAGTTATTAAACATTTTGAAATACCAACTTAGGCTCCCGAGCCTACAACTTCTACAATATCTGTTTATATCATTTTCAACTTCTGAAGCATATTCCTAAATTCCTTATGTATTCTGTTTAATAAGCAAGACACTGGGCAAAAATGCGCTACAATAGTTGCATAAATAATAAGAAAGGCAACGAGCATAAATGAGCTATAATGGTTGTATAAGAAAGAAGCAAGACATTTAGCAAATGTTCGCTATAATATTTGTATCAATAATAAGAAAAGCACTGAGCAAACATTCGCTATGATAGTTGTATAAATAATAGGAAAAGCACTGAGCAAATATTTGCTTCATTAGTTGTATAAATAAAAAGAAATGCAAGTGGCATAGATGAGCTATAATAGTTGTATAAGTAAGAAGCAAAGCACTGAGCAAATATTCGCTATTATAATTGTATAAGTAATAACTAAGACACTGAGCAAAAATGCTCTATAATAGTTGTGTAAACAGTATGCAAGGCACTGGGCAAATATACGCTATAATATTTGTGTAAATAATAAACAAGGCACTGAGCAAATATTCGCTATAATAGTTGTATAAGTAATAATTAAGGCACTGAGCAAAAATGAGCTATAATAGTTGAGTAACTAATAAGAAAGGCACTGAGCATAAATGAGCTATATAATTGTATAAGTAAGAAGCAAGGCACTGAGCAAATATTCGCTAAAATAGTTGTATAAATAATAAGAAACGCAAAAAGCATAAATGAGCTATAATAGTTGTATAACTAAGAAGCAAGCCACTTATAAAATATTCGCTTTTATAATTGTATAAGTAATAACTAAGGCACTAAGCAAAAATGCTCTACAATAGTTTTGTAACAATATGCAAAGCACTGAGCAAATATACGCCATAATATTTGTGTAAATAATAGGAAGAGCACTAACCATAAATGAGCTATAATGGTTGTATAAGAAAGAAGCAAGACATTTAGCAAATATTCGCTATAATATTTGTATCAATAATAAGAAAAGCACTGAGCAAATATTCGCTATGATAGTTGTATAAATAATAGGAAAAACACTGAGCAAATATTTGCTTCATTTGTTGTTTAAATAATATGAAACGCAAGCGGCATAGATGAGCTATATAGTTGTATAAGTAAGAAGCAAGGCACTGAGCAAATATTCGCTATTATAATTGTATAAGTAATAACTAAGACACTGAGCAAAAATGCTCTATAATAGTTGTGTAAACAATATGCAAGGCACTGGGCAAATATACGCTATAATATTTGTGTAAATAATAAACAAGGCACTGAGCAAATATTCGCTATAATAGTTGTATAAGTAATACTTATGGCACTGAGCAAAAATAAGCTATAATAGTTCAGTAACTAATAAGAAAGGCACTGAGCATAAATGAGCTATATAGTTGTGTAAGTAAGAAGCAAGGCACTGAGCAAATATTCGCTATTATAATTGTATAAGTAAGAACTAAGACACTGAGCAAAAATGCTCTATAATAGTTGTGTAAACAATATGCAAGGCACTGGGCAAATATACGCTATAATATTTGTGTAAATAATAAACAAGGCACTGAGCAAATATTCGCTATAATAGTTGTATAAGTAATACTTAAGGCACTGAGCAAAAATGAGCTATAATAGTTCAGTAACTAATAAGAAAGGCACTGAGCATAAATGAGCTATATAATTGTATAAGTAAGAAGGAAGGCACTGAGCAAATATTCGCTCTAGTAGTTGTATAAATAATAAAAAAAAACACCGTGCAATTATTCGCTAAAATTTTTTATAAAAAATAATAAAAGCATTGAGTGCAAATAACCTATAATAGTTGTATAAGCAAAAAGGAAGGCACTCAGCAAATATTCAATATAATAATTATATAAGTAATAACTAAAGCACTGAGTAAAATGCACTATAATAGTTGTGTAAATAATAAGCAAGGCCTGAGAAAATATTCGCTATAATAGGTGTATAAATAATTAGCAAGGCACTGAGCAAATATTTGCTTTAATAGTTGTATAAAGTTACTGGTCAACCGTGTTGGAGTTACTGGTCTTCCACCAGGCGCCACCCCAGTTGGCGGTTTGGGGAATGCCGACCAGATATGGTGGGTACCGGAAATATTCCGGGGCGGACCAAAACCAGTACTGCTGCCTTGCAGTTAGTAGAGTGATCTACAAAGTACAGGGGAAGGTAACACCGAACAAAAATATCATGGTGAGGGGAAGCAGCATCACCATTACCACTCTGAGGCTGAAGCTGAATGACATCGACAAGGCTCAGAGATGGACAGAAGGCGACATCTTGAATGTCTACCTTTACTGCGAGGTCGTAGAGCTGACAACTCTACACCGCTAAAACATGTCAAGAAATAGTAACATATGGTTCATGGATTCTCCAGGGGTAAAATATTCCGGAGTTAAACTATTCCCTCATTCGGATCTCCGGGCTGGGACTGCCTCAGGGGGCTCTATGAACAGGATTAATGAAGGCCTTAGAATAGGAACGTACGAATATTATACCAAACGGGCGCTCTTCAGGTGGCGGTACGCGAGACCGAGAAGTACGAGCTAGACATATTAGCGATACACGAACTTCGGTGGGAGGGTCAACATAGCATCCCACAGAGAAAGTACACGTTCTACTACAGGGAACACAGTCTCACGATTTCGGAACAGGGTTCCTCATTAAGAATGCTATTCTTCAGGCGGTTCAGAATATAGAGTTCGTAAACGAAAGATTACCGTACGTTACGATACGTACTCGATGGGGCAACACGGTTTTATTAAACGTCTTTGCTCCGACCGAGGTGACTACTGGTAACGACAAAGATATATTCTACGATGAGCTAGAAAGGTTGTTTGACCGATTACCGAAGTATAATTCAAAAATTGTGTTGGGTGATTTCAATGCAAAGGTAGGGAGGGAAGAATATAGACCTACTATAGGCAAATACAGTCTTCACGAAAAGACCAACAACAATGGAGAAAGACTGATAACTTCCGCGATTTCGAAAAACTTACTGGTGAAGAGCACGTACTTTGAAAAGAAACACATACACAAATACACATGGGTATCTCCAGACGACAAAAGTCTCAACCAGATCCATCACGTATTAGTAGACAGACGAAGACACACCAACATAATGGACGTTAGGTCATACACAAAAGCGGAAGGTGACACCGACCATCAATTAGTGATCACAAAATTAATTGAAAAGTTATGGATCGCGAACAGAGAAAGCAAGGAATCAAAACAACTGAAATTCGAAGTTAAACTATTAAATAATCCGAGCATAAGAGCAGATTACCAACTAGAACTCTCAAATAGGTTCGAAATCCTAAGCGGCTCGAGTAATAATAATGATGGTATTAATAATAAAATTGATGTAAGTAAGATGTGGGAGGCAATTCGTGAAACAATTAAGAGCGCAGCGAAGGAACGCGTAGATGAGAAGAAACAACAGAAAAACAAACCTTGGTTTGATGAAGAATGCATTAAACTTCATGAGGAACGAAAACAAGCAAGGCAACGATGGCTAAGTAACAAAGGCGAAGCAAATACCAACCACTACAGTAACGTAAAACGAGACGCCACACTCGCGTTCAGAAACAAAAAACGAGAATATCTGACGCAGAAAATTCTGGATTGAGGAAAACGGGAAGACAAATAACATACTAGATTTATACAAAGGGGTAAACTCGTTAAGAAAAGGTTACCACCCGAGGTTAGGAATGATTAGAAATGAACGTGAAGATCTTCACGCGGATCCGACTAAAATTGTCGATGTGTGGAAAAGTTATTTCGACAAACTTCTTAATGTACAAAACATAGAACAAACAGAGGAATTTGAAATCCATACCGCAGAACCGTGGATTCCCGACCTAGCGAGATCGAGATCGAAATGTCGGTTAAGAAATTGAAAAAAATTCAAATCACCAGGAATAGACAATATTCCAGCCGAATTAATTAAAACAGGAAGAACGGCACAAATGAAGGAACTACATAAATCCATAAGTGCTATATGCAGAAAGGAGGAGCTCCCAAAGGAATAGAAAACATCAATAATTGTTCCGATTTACAAAAAAAGGCGATACATGGGACAGCAATAATTACGGCGGAATCTCGTAACTTCCAACCTGTTACAAGGTATTAAGTAATATTCTGTTAACACGCCTAACTCTATACGTAGATGAAATAATTGGAGATCACCAATGTGGATTTAGAAGAAATAGATCCACGTTGGACCAGATTTTTGCTTTGAGACAAATTTTGGAGAAGAAATGGGAATACAATGTAACGGTTCATCAGCTATTCATTGATTTTAAGAAAGCATATGATTCTATCAAACGGGAAAAGTTATACAGTATCCTGATACGATATGGAATTCTGAAAAAAATGATTCAACTAGTGAAGATGTGTCTCAGCGACCCCATAAGCAGAATACGGATTGGTAGTAATATGTCAGATAGTTTCAAGATTCACAACGGATTGAAACAAGGCGAAGACTTGTCACCGTTACTGTTTAACTTTGCGTTAGAATATGCGATTTAAAAAATTAAAGGGGACAAAAAGGGACTATCATTGAATGGTTTGAATCAACTGTTTGTATATGCGGATGATGTAGTTTTAATAGGGGACGATATAGATGCACTACAAAGCAACACCGATGTCTTAGTAGGAGCGTGCGATGAAATAGGTCTACATGTAAACATAGATAAAACAAAATACATGATAGCAAGTCGAAATACAGGGAATGAAGGAAATAAAAATATAGTAGTTAGGGATAAGGTCATAGAGAAAGTAAACAAATTTAAATAATTGGGAGCATACGTAACAAGCAAAAATGAGGTCACGGAAGAGATAAAATGTCGCTTAGTATCGGGGAACGCATGTTTCTATTCAGTCCAAAAACTTCTAACATCGCGATTAATATCAAGGAAATTGAAATTAAAAATATACAGAACAGTTATTCTGCCGGTAATACTTTACGGTTGCGAAAGTTGGAATACGACCCTAGTAGATGAACATAAATTACGTGTATTGGAAAATAAGGTTTTGAAAAGATATACGGGCCGAAACGGTACAAGATGACTGGCGAGTGGAGACGACTGCATAATGAAGAAGTCCACATACTGTACGATTCACCAGATGTTGTATAAATAATGAAATCTAGACGACTAAGGTAGGCAGGCAATGTAGCTCGGATGGGGGAAAAACGAAGATTATATTCTATCCTGGTTGGAAGACCGGATGGAAAGAGTCCACTGGGAAGACCGAGACGTCGTTGGGAGGACAATATTAGAAGAGATCTTCAAGTAGGTGTTCGTGACGAAAACTGGCTTGATACTGCCCAGGATAGAATCCAATGGCGAACGTTTGTTACTGTGGCGATGAACTTGCGAGTTCCATAATCCATAGAGGTAGTTAGTTATATGTATAAATAATAAGAAAGGCAAGGGGCATACATCAGCTATAATATTTGTATAAATAATAAGCAAGGCACTGAGCAAATTTTCGCTTTAGTAGTTGTATTATTAATAACTAAGGCATTGGGCAAAAATGCTCTATAATTGTTGTGTAAATAATAAGAAAGGCACTGAACAAATATGCTCTCTAATAGGTGAGTAAATAATAAGAAAGACACTAAGCATAAATGAACTATATTAGTTTTATAAGAAAGAAGAAAGGCACTGAGGAAATATTCGCTATAATATTTGTATAAATAATAACTAACGCACTGAGCAAAAATGCTCCATAATAATTGTGTAAATAATAAGGAAGGCACTGAGGAAACATGCGCTATAAGGTTGTATAAATAATAAGGAAAGCACTGAGCATAAATTAGCTACAATAAATGTATAAGTAAGAAGCAAGCCATTGAGAAAGTATTCGCTATGATAGTTGTATAAATAATAACTAATTCACTGAGCAAAAATGCTCTATAAAAGTTGTGTAAATATTAAGCAAGGCACAGAGCAAATATGCGGAATAAATAATAATAAAAGCACTGAGCATAAAAGACTTATAATAATTGTATAAGAAAGAAGCAAGGCACTGAGCAAATATTGGCTGTAATAGTTGTATAATTAATAACTAAGTCACTGAACAAAACTGCTCAATATTAGTTTTGTAAATAATAAGAAAGGCACTGAGCAAATATGCGCTATAACAGTTGAATTAATAATTAAGAAAAGCACTGAGCACAAATGAGCTATAATAGTTGTTAAGAGAGAAGCTAGGCACTGAGCAAATATTCGCTAGAATAATTTTATAAATGATAACTAAGGCACTGGGGAAAAGTGCTCTATAATAGTTGTGTAAGTAATAAAAAAGGCACTGAGCAAATATTCGCTATAATGATTGTATAAAGCCTCGCGTACACGATTTAATAAAGCTTGAACTAGAGCGTTGAACAAGCAATTGGATGAAAATGACGTCACGAGTAAGAGACTCCACACAGGAAGTCTCTTTAATTCAAGTCTTCTCATCCAATTCGTCCTATTTAAAACCTGTCCTATTTTTATTGAATTCAACTCAGTGATCTATCAATTAGATCGCTGGTGCCGGCCGGGTGGCCGAGCGGTCTGCGGCGGTGGGCCATCGGCTCGAAGGTCACGGGTTCGAGTCCCAGCAGTGGGCTGGGTGTGGATTTTAACACTTAACAGCTAAAGGCGAATGGTGACGGGCCGAAGTCCAAAGATACTAGACTGGCCCATATAAAAAAAAATAAAAAGATCGCTGGTGACTTGAACACTTGACAACTGTGCTTCTGGAATTCTAAAATTAAAATGTGAACATGGAGCAGGGATCTTTTAACCCCTTGTTTTTATGATGCGAAATAAAGATATTATCAGAGAATAAAAATAAAATAAAATAAAACAAAGTATCGCCACTAGAAATTCCATCACATCTTGGTCAGGTAAAGTGTACCTGTTGTTTCTTCTGTAGTTTTTGTACAATCACTATCGCAACAGAAATTGATACAGAGGGTTTACTATAATTCCAATAAAGTTTGTATTGTATTTAGAAGTAGTAGGATATTAATATTTAAAATGAAGCTGAGTTGCTCATAATTTATGTGGAAAGGTCGAGTTTTTATTTACTGTATGCAGGAAGTTCAAAGCTGCTAAACACAGAAGTATCTGGGTATACTTTACTATACGGCACGGAACAATATAATCTTTTCCAACGTATGTGAAAGTGTGGTAACTTAAAATATAACAAAGTTTCGAGTCATTGAAGTATTAAATTAGAGTGAAATAGCGAAAAGTACTTGGAACTACTTGGCTGCTTCCACGTTGGTGATCGAGCACATTAAACCGTGCATGAAATAGCGAAAAGTACTTGGAACTACTTGGCTGCTTCCAAGTTGGTGAGCGAGCGCATTAATTTGTGTATGAAATAGCGAAAAGTACTTGGAACTACTTGGCTGCTTCCACGATCCCGAGCGAGAACATTAAACTCTGCATAAATAGCGAAAAGTACTTGGAACTACTTGGCTGCTTCCACTTTGGTGAGCGAGCACATTAAACCATGCATCGCATATAATAAGAAATCTAAACTTCTTTAACCCGCCTTTGATTATTCAACATTGTGGAAATGATTTTTATAGCAAATTATGTATCATTCATAATATGAAGCAATGCTATTAATATTCCGCCGCATCCCTACAATCTGCATGTAGTAATGAACGCAAATCTATTCCGACACGAAGTGTCACGATTAGCATGCCTCCACATGGCGCTATCTTGATCAACTGGAGTGCGTATGTAACGAAATAATAATAAAATATGCATTTTCACTTTAGATTGTTAGTTGTCGTTAGATGTTTACAGAAGTGCGTGTAACCGGAAATAAATAAAAAAAATAAGGATTGAAAAGGGTTTTGAATCTAGCAATAAAAGTCAATTTTTGAGACATCACCAACTAGGGAATAGCAGCCGTTAATCAGGTTATTATTTTATTAAAGCGACGCATATCATGTTTAACATTCACTTCATGTTACCGCTATCAACGCAGAAAGAGCGAACCGACTCATGTGCTTCTGGCTCCTTCACACTTCCGCTTAACTTATCGAACCGTGTACGAGCACCATCCAAGCACTTTCAACACTAATTGCATACAACTCTTTGAATATTCCAATTGGATCGTGTACGCACTCATCCAACTGTTTGTTCAAGAATTTGATTCTATGTTTATTGAATCGTGTCCCAGAGGCTTACGGGACACGATAAGAGAATCGAGAATTAATAATAAGAAAGGCCTTGAGCACAAATGAGCTATAATAATTGTTAAAAAGAAGCAAGACACGAAGCATATATTCCCTATAATAGTTGTATAATTAATAACTTAGGCACTGAGCAAGAAATGCTCTATAAAAGTTGTATAAATAATAACTAAGGTACTGAGCAAATATTCGC
>JAGDQP010006203.1:0-38359 GCA_022664845.1 Lepisma saccharinum | reverse complement strand
TAAATGAGCTATAATAATTGTATAAGAAAGAAGCAAGGCACTGAGCAGATATTCACTATAATAGTTGTATTATTAATAACTAAGGCACTGAGCAAAAATGCTCTATAATAGTGGTGTAAATAATAAAAAAGCACCCAGAAAATATTCGCTATAAAACTTTATAAATAATAAGCAAAACACTGAGAATAAATGAGCTATAAAAGTTGTATAAGAATGAAGCAAGGCACTGAGCAAATATTCGCTATAATAGTTTAATTTGTATTTTAGTGCTGCGATCAGGGTAAGCAAAAATACAGCACTTGTCTATATATAAAAAGGTTCAAACTCCCAGTTAATATACGAAAATTCGTATGTACATAGAAAATAATAAGGTTATACAAACACATTTCAGCATTCCTAGTCACATGTTCCAAATACACATCATATAATCATATTCATATAAAAAAAATTAAAGGATTTCATACAGATTGTCCTTAAAATTAACTTTTGTATTGACATTCATTTCTAGTTTTTTTAGGCAAGTAAATGAGTTGCAGCATAATGTAATTTCTGATAAGACTTACTATTTTTTTTTTTTTACCAGTCTGTATAATATTTGTGTCTCTTGTACCATACATGGGAACTTTGTATATTATATTTTCTATTACGTATTCTGATGTATAAATATTCGTTAAAATTTTAGTTAAAAACATTGCATCCGCCTTTTTCTTCTACTTTCAAGTATTTCTAATTTAAAAAATATTTCCAGTCAATTGGAGTTCTTGTGTAATAATTCATTCCTAATTTGAAGCAAAGTCGTCTCATAAAAAATGATTGAACATTCTCAATTTTCTGTACAAGAGTACGAGATAAATTATTCCATACTACTGATCCAAATTCTAATTAGGGTCTAACTAGCACTTTGTGCAAATATATATATACGTGGCAGCCTCTTTAAAATTTGGCCATCTATTGAATATAAATCCAATAATTCTCCTTGCCTCATTACAATTTTTTCCAATATTATAATTAAATAATAAATTACTATCATATATAATTCCTAGATCTTTTATTCTATTAAGCACTTCAATAGTTGTATTTCCAAGATGATAAGTTGTTGGGAGATATTGCGTTTTTCTAGTGAATCTTAAATGTTTTGTTTTTACTTTATTTATAACCATTCCATTATTGTATGCCCAAACTGAGATCCTATCAAGATCTTTTTGCAAATACCTTCTATCTTGATCATTACTAATTATTTTCATCAGTTTTATGTCATCTGCATAAAGAAGTATTTTGGAGTTTTTCACATGAGATGGTAGGTCATTAATGAAAATTATAAACAAAAGTGGACCAAGGGGCGAACCCTGTGGTACACCATTTAATATTTCACTCTTACTAGACCTAGCATGACCCAATTTCACCTGATACGATCTATTCTGTAAATATAAATTAAACCATTTAATGTACAATAGCGTTAAACCCATTTCTTCAAGTTTACACAATAACAACTTATGATTCACTGAATCGAAGGCTTTAGATAGGTCTACATAAATAACATCAATTTGGGATCTCTCATTGATAGCGGATGCAATATAATCCGTTGTTTCACATAAATTTGTTACAATAGATTTAATTTTCAAGAAACCATGTTGTTAGGAATGTATAATATTTTTTACATTAAAGTACATACGATTATGAATTATAGTTTCAAAGATTTTCGCTATAACACTTATAATACAAATTGGTCTGTAGTTTGCAGGATTTAACTTGTCATCATTTTTGTCTATTGGTACAACAAAAACATTTTTTAATAATTGTGGCAAATAACATTTTTTAATAATTGTGGGTAAATACCAGTTTTCAAAGAAGAATGAAAAATCATCTTCAAGTTTGGTGCGATAACACCCGCACAAGCTTTCACTATATAATTATGTAAATTATCATAACCTAATGAGCAATTTGGTTTCAATCGAGAAATTACTTTAATTGCATCTGCTTTCACTATATATGGTACATGAATAGGAGTTTGATTTAAATCCAGTCTTTCCTGAGGATCTCTAGTCACTGATATTCTGTGAAATTGAAGCTCGAATACTCTTCTAAATATATTTGAAATTTTTATGGTGTTATTTTCACTTACACCTTTGTAGTAAATTTCTGTAGGAAAGTATTTTGCTTTTGAACTATTAATTTGTTTCCAAAAGTAAGTTCAATTTTCTTTAGCACTTACTTCTAAGTTTTGAAAATATTTACTTTTTAATTGTTCAAACAATTTCTTAACTTGTGCTCTTAAGTTTGAAAATTTGTCATAAACACTTTGTACCCCCGAACGTTTATATTTAACGAATAATTTTGTCTTTTTATTTATTAACTTTTTGAGTTCTTTTGTTATCCATGGATGCTTATTTTTGCTCACATCTTTCACTACCTTACAAGGAATATTTTTGTCAAAACAAAACTGAAGATTTTTGTAAAACTGGGCTAAATGTTTATCCGGTTCCTTCTGGTCCTGCTCATTTTTCATAGTTTTTTTTAATATCTATGCACAACTGATAAAAATTCGCTTTCTGAAAATCATAAACAGTTTCCTCATTAGCGGAATTGACACTACTTACCAACTCATTGCCCTTGTACAGTTCAATGAGCAATGGAGGGTGATAACTATCGATTTTGATCAACGAGGGAACATTACAGTGCAATCTATGATCCTCAATATTTGTGAGAACTAAATCAAGTACATTGAAAGGCAGGAATTCATTGTATGATTTATTGTGTTGATAAAAATTCAAAGTTTGGGAAAGTTCTAACAAGATTTCAGCCTTTTCTCTTTGATAATACTTATTCGTGACTATAGTTGCATTATTCGAGTCTATGCCCGGTGTATTGAAATCCCCTAATAAGATTAAATTATTTTTTTACTAAGGAATAAATTTAAAATCCAGTCACAGTATTTTGCCAAGTCATTGGTATCAATACTTGGAGGAAAATAGTGCAATCCTAAAGTAATGTTATAATTTTTTGAAATCTTAACTTTTAACAACAGTACATCAAGATCAAGAAAAAGTGTTTCAATTAGTTAATATTTTAATTCTTTTGAGATTAATACTGCAATTCCTCCACCTTTTGCCTTTTTAGTTAAATTCAAATTTCTATCCTTTCTTATAATATTATAATTATGAGATATTTGCTGAAAGTACACCTTCTCTGTTTTGAACCAAGTTTCAGCAATGCAAATTATTTGATAATTATTGCATTGAAGTTCGTCCCTAAAATTATGTGCCTTTGTATTTAATCCATTAAAATTTTGGTAATAAATGATAACTAAACTGGATGCCTGTCTTGTACCCATGTTCACGTGTATTTTTATTCACAATGTTGAATTATGTCTTCCTTTAATTTACCATAAAAATTTGTAAACAATACCCCTTGCGGCCAGACTTGTGGATTATTAGGTAATTCATAGTTCTCCTCACTTACCGATACGTAAAAAGATGAGTATGAGTTATATTTGGTTTTTAATTTGACACATTTTTCGACATCCACCTCCGCTATATCCTTAATATATGATTCAACTTCACTTGGTGACACTTCCGGCGCAAATCTTGTAATGAACATTGCCCTTGTCCTGCGTTTATCATTTACCTTAATTTTATCACTGTTTTTCCCTTGTACCAGAGTACTTTTAACAATTACATTCTTCTTCTGATTTAAATCAGCTGAACGCTGTACAATACCACTGTTTTCTTGTGTGTGTGTGACAAGTGTTCAGACTGCATCAGGTTCATTTGTCTTGATTATTTCACTAATTTCTTTATCGCAAAAATCAATATGAACATCGTTATCAATTGCACCCTTGTTCAGTTGAGGCCAATCCCCGTTTCCCAATTGCTCGATTACTTGAGATTAAAGCTGATTCTATCCCTTCCTTTCAATGTTGCCGTGTAAACCCTTGTACATGGGCTTGCTGTTCCTTGTTCACATTTAAGGCCCCTGAATAGGTCAACGGGGTTTTCTTACCTAAGTTCCTAATTAGTTCAGATAAAACCAAATTTTCTTGTTTTAAAGAAATTATTCCAGCCTTCATTGCTTCAAAATTTTCACCAAGTTGTTCAATGATTTGAGACAAATAACTAAGTTTGCTATTTAAATTTGTATCGGAGTTATTCACCCTTGTTCATTTTATTACCACTCAGCGTTTTGTTTTCAATTTTCGAATTGTGTGCCAATTCAGAAATAAAAATATCTTGGTTCACTTCACTAATATTTTGAACATGTTTACCATGCGTTAGTTTGATAGCTGTGCCATCGTCTTTATTCCTGATACAAGACTGACATTTATAAATTGATATGCCATTATTAATAAATATATCATATTCCGTTTTGCTAAGTTTCAAACACGTCTTTAAATGAAATCTATTTCTGCACATCATACATGACAGAACCAACTGTCTGCCAAAAAATGATTCTCCGCACAGCGCACATGAATCCTCTGACGGCGCCATGTTCAATACTGCTATAGTTGTATTATTAATAACTTAGGCACTGAGCAAAGTGCTCTATACTAGCTGTGTAAATAATAAGCAAGGTACTGAGCAAATATGAGCTATAATCGTAGAATTAATAATAAGAGAGGCACTGCGCACAAATGAGCTATAATAATAGTTAAAAAGAAGAAAGACTGAGCATATATTCGCTATAATAATTTTATAAACAATTAGCAAAACACTTAGCATAAATGAGCTATAATAGTTGTATAAGAAAGAAGTAAGGCACTGAGCAAATATTCGCTATAATAGTTGTATTATTAAAACTAAGGCACTGAGCAAAAATGCTCTATAATATTTGTGTAAATAATAACCAAGGCACTGTGCAAACACGCGCTATAATAGTGGTATAAATAACAAGAAGGGCACTGAGCATAAATGACCTATAATTGTTGTATAAAAAGGAATCAAGGTACTCAGCAAATATTTGCTGTAGTAATTGTATAAATAATAAGCAAGGCACTGAGCAAATATTCGCTTTAATGGTTGTATAAGAAAAAAGCAAGGTACTTAAATAGTATTCGCTTTAACATTTGTATAAACAATAAGAGACGCACCGAGCATAAATGAGATATTTGAATAAGCAAGAAGCAAGGCACAGAGGAAATATTCGTTATAATATTTGTATAAGTAATAACTAAGGCAGTGAGCAAATATGCTGTATAATAGATGTGTAAATAAGCAAGATACTGAAGAAATATGTAGTATTATAGTTGTATCAAAAATAAGCAAGACACTGAGCATAAAGGAGCTATAATAGTTGTATAACAAACAAGCAAGTCACTGAGGATATATTGGCTATAATAGTTGTATAAATGATAACAAAGGCACTGAGCAAAATTGCTCTATAATATCTTTGTAAATAATAAGCAAGGCACTGAGGAAGTATGCGTTATACTAGTTGTATAAGTAATAGGTAAAGCCCTGAGCAAAAATGCTCTATAATAGTTGAATAAATAATGAGATAGGCACTGAGCATAAATGAAATATAAAAATTTTGAAGAAAGCAGCAAGGCACTCAAAAAATATTCGCTGTAATATTTGTATAAGTAACAACTATGACACTGAGCAAAAATGAGCTATAATGGTTGGGTAATTGATAAGCTAGGCACTGAGGAAATATGCGCTATAATAGTTGTATAAATAATAAGAAAAACTGAGCATAAATGAGCTATAATCGTTGTTAAGGAAGAAGCAAGGCACTGAGCAAATATTCGCTATAATAGTTGTATAAATAACAACTAAGGCACTGGGCAATAATGCTCTCAAAATTTTATGTAAATATTAAGCAAGACATTGAGCAAACATACGCTACTCTTGTGGTCTAAATAATAACAAAGGCACTGAGCAAGCATTCGCTAAATTTTTTAAAAATAATAAGCAGAACACTTAGCAAAAATGAACTGTAATTGTTGTATAAGAAAGAAGCAAGGCACCGAGCAAATAGTCGCTATAATAATTTTATAAATAATAACTAAAGCACTGAGCTAAAAGGCTCTATAATAATTATGTAAAAAAATTATGTATAATAATTATATAAGCCACTGAGGAAATATGAGCCATAATGGTTGTATAAGTAATAACTAAAGCACTGGCAAGAATGCTCTATAATAGTTGTGTAAATTATAAGAAAGGCACTGAGCAGACATGCACTATAATACTGGTACAATTAATAAGAAAGGAACTAACAATAAAATATATATATAATAGTTGTATAAGAAAGAAGCACGGCACTGAGCAAATATTCGCTGTAATTGTTGAATAAGTAATAACTAAAGCACTGAGAGATGTGCTGTATAATTTTTGTGTAAATAATATGAAAGACAATGAAGAAATATTATCTATAATAATTGTGTAAATAATAAGCAAGGCACTTAGTAAATATGTAAATAGGCACTTAATAGTTGGATAAGTATAACTTAATCCCTGTGCAAAAATGTTCTATAATAGTTTTCTAAAAATATTTGCAAATATTTGCTATACACCGAGAAAATATTTGCTATACAATTTTAATAAATAATAAGAAATTCACTGAGCATAAATGAGCTAATATAATTCTATAAGTAAGAAACAAGACATTGAGCAAATATTCGCTATAATAGTTGTATAAATAATAATTAAGACACTGAGCAAAAGTGCTCTATAATAATTATATAAATAATAAGCAAGACACTGAGCAAATATACGCTTTAATTGTAGTATAAATAATAAGAAGCCCTGAACAAATATGCGCAATAATAGTTGAGTAAATAATAAGAAAGGCATTGAGCATAAACGAGCTATATAATTGTATAATTAAGAAGCAAGGCACTGAACTAATATTCGCTTTATTAGTTGTAAAACTAAGAAGCAAGGCTCTTAGCAAATATTCGCTATAATAGTTGTATAAATATTAACTAAGGCCCTGAGAAAAAATGCTCTATAAAGGTGGTGTAAATAATAAGCAAGGCACTAAGCAAACATGGGCTTTAATAGTTGTATAAATATTAAGAAAGGCACTGAGCAAATATGCGCTATAATAGTTGAGTAAATAAGAAAAACGCGGAGCATAAATGCGCTATATAATTGTGTAAATAATAACCAAGGCTCTGAGCAAATATGCGCTATAATAGTGGTATAAATAATAAGCAAGGCACTGAGCAAATATCCGCTATAATAGTTGAGAAAATAATAAGAAAAGCACTGAGCATAAATGAGCTATAATAGTTGTATAAGTAAGAAGCAAGACACTGAACAAATATTCGCTATTGTGAACGACGGGGATGCTGATGGTTTAGGTAAGGTATTCTAACTACGACCTGAGTTTAGGAAGACCTTTTACCATGTGAACGGCTTCCTCCAGGTCCACAAAGAATACCTGGAACATTTGTGAAACAGACGATTACTGAAACGTTGAAATATTAGCGAGAGGTTTTACATAATGTCGTTCTTCGAAGACTGTTTAGTGTTAAATATCGATGTGAAATATGTGGTGTACTCTGAGAGTTCATTATGGGCGTTAACTTTGAATGTCAGACGGTAGAGGCTAAATTTGGGATTTTAATGCAACGAAGCTCAGCTAAACATGAGAACTACTTGGATACGAAAGGGGTTTGTTGCCGTGTTAATTGAACGTAACATGATTACATTTTAACACACCACGTTTCTTAACGATGGACAGAATAAACGGGTTTTACCAGAGTTATTTAACTTTGAGCAAATATTATTCGGGAGGTGACACTTAGAAAGTCTAAATTATGCCAGACGCTAGAATTCGCAATATAAAGCAGATCCTCTATTCATCCCTGAATTTTGATGAAGTTAGATGTTCAATGAGACTCAACAGCTTTTAATTCTGTCACAGCCAGAAGATGAAAAATGCTCAGAAAAAACTATCTTCCTTCTTAAGTTGAAGCTTTGGCTGGAGACTTCTTCTATTGTACTGATGCACTGAAGGCCCCTCTATGGATCTGGAGATACTGGAGCTCTGTAGGCCCCTCTACGGAACTGGAGGTTTTGGTAGAATACTGATTGGCTTTATATAGGAAATCGTACATACAGTAAATGTGTGTGTGTGGTGTTTGTCTGACTTGGCGGAGACGGTCACTTTAAGTAGGGCGAAAGGTGACGTTCCCATCATAAAGAGTATGGTTAATTTGCTCAAAGGTGAATAACATCTCGATTGACGTCATGGATTGCAATATATTTCATCAGCCTTCGTTGTTGCTACTCTGTACATCTTTACTGAAACATGGCGGCGGTTTTATTTCCATTTCACCGAACAAATTACAAGAAAAATATAAAAATATACTAAAACCTATTTTTTTCCTATTATTTTGAATTTTATGAATAAAGTTAATTTTTCCCTCTACTGGGGACTATCACACTATAATAGTTGTATACGTAAGAAGAAAGACACTTAGCAAATATTTCCTGTAATAGTAGTATAAACAATAAGCAAGGCACTGAACAAATATCCGCTATAATAGTTGAGTAAATAATACGAAAGGCATTGAGCATAAACGAGCTATATAATTGTATATTTAAGAAGCAAGGCACTGAGCTAATATTTGCTATATTAGTTGTATAGCTAAAAAGCAAGGCTCTGAGCACATATTCGCTATAATAGTTGTATAAATAATAACTAAGGCACTGAGCAAAAATGCTCTATAAAATTTGTGTAAATATTAAGAAAAGCACTGAGCAAACATGCGTTATAATAATTTTATAAATAATAAGCCAAACACTTAGCATAAATTAGTTATGATAGATGTATTATAAAGAAACAAGGCACTGAGCAAATATTCGTTATAATAATTGTATAAGTAATAACTATGGAACTGACCAAAATTACTCTCTAATATTTGTATGAGTAATAACTAAGGCACTGAGGAAAAATGCTCTGTAATTGTTGTGTAAATAATAAGCAAGACACTGAAGAAATATGTGCTATAGTAATTGTATAAATAATAAGGAAGACACTGACAATAAATCAGCTATAATAGATGTTAAAGAAGCAAGGCACTGAGCAAATATTCGCTATAATAGTGGTACAAATAATAACTAGGACACTGAGCAAAAATGCTCTATGAAAGTTGTGTAAATATTAAGCAAGGCACTGAGCAAACATTCGGTATAATACCAGTTAAAAAATAAAAAAAAACATCATATATTCGCTATAATAATTTTATAAATAATAAGCAAAACACTTAGGATAAATGAGCAATAATAGTTGAAAAAGAAATAAGCAAGGCACTTAGCAAAAATTTGCTACATTGGTTGTATAAATATAACTAAGACATTGAGCAAAATTGCTCTATAATAGCTGTGTATATAATAAGCAAGACACTGAAAGAATATGCGCTATTATAGTTGTAAAGTAATGACTAAATCCCTGAGCAAAATTTCTCTATAATAGTTGTGTAAAAATTAAGAGAGGCACTGAACAAATATTTGCTATAATAGTTGAATAAATAATGAGATAGGCACTGAGCATAAATGCGCTAAAATTTTTTATTAAGTAAGAAGCAAGACAGTGAAGAAATATTCGCATTAATAGTTGTATAAATAATAACTAACGGACTGATTAAATATTCGCTATAATGTATAAATAATAAGAAACGCACTGAGCATAAATTAGCTTTATAACTTTATAAGTAAGAAGAAACGCAAAAAGAAAATATTCGCTATAATAGTTTGATAAGTAATAACTAAAACTCTGAGCAAATATGCTCTATAATAGTTGTCTAAACAATATACAAGGCACTGAACAAATATTTGCTATAATAGTTGCACAACTAAGAAGCACGGCACTGAGAAAATATTCTCTATAACATTTGTATAATAATAACTGAAGCACTAGCATAATGCGCTATAATAGTTGTGTAAATAATAAGCAAGGGCCTGAGCAAATACTCGCTATAATAGTTGTATAAGAAAGAAGCAAGGCACTGAGCAAATATTCGCTACAATAGTTGTATAAATAATAACTAAGGCACTGAGCAAAATTGCTCTATAATAGTTGTGTAAACAATAAGCATGGCACTGAGTAAATATGCGCTTTAACAGTTGTATAAGTAATAACTTTAGCTCTGAGCAAAAATGCTCTTTAACGGTTGTGTAAAAAAAGAACGGCACCGAACAAATATTTGCTATAATAGTTGAGTAAATAATTAGAAAGGCACTGAGCATAGATGAGCTATATAATTTTATAAATAATGAACAAAACACTTGGCATAAATGAGCTATAATAGTTGTATTATAAAAAGCAAGGCACTGAACAAATAGAAGTAAGACGCAATACACTAAACAAATATTCGCTATAATAGTTGCGTAAGCAAGGTACTGAGCATGTATCCGCTTTAATAGTTGTATAAATAAAAACTGAGGCACTGAGGAAAAATGGTCTATAATAGTTGTGTAAACAATATGGAAGGCACTGAGCAAATATGCGCTATAATATTTGTATAAATGATAAGAAAGGCACTGTTCATAAATGAGTTATAACAGATGTATAAGAAAGAAGCAAGACACTTCGCAAATATTCGCTATAAGAGTTTTATAAATAATAAGCACAACACTTAGCATAAATGAGCTATAATAGTTGTATAAAAAATAAGCAAGGCACTGAGCAAATATTCGCGATAATATTTGTATAAGAAAGAAGCAAGGCACTTAGCATAAAGGAGCTATAATAGTTGTATAAAAACTAAGCAAGGCACTGAGCAAATATTCGCTATAATAGTTTTATAAATAATAACTAAGGCACTGAGCGATATTACTTTATAATAGTTGTGTAAATAATAAGCAAGGCACTTAAAAAATATTCGCTATAATAGTTTTATAAATAATAACTAAAGCACTGAGCGAGAATGCTTTATATTGATTGTGTTAATAGCAAACAAGCCACTCAGCAGATATGAGCTATAATGATTGTAAAAGTAATAACTAAACACTGAGCATAAAAGCTCTATAATAGTTGTGTAAATAATAGGCAAGGCACTGAGCAAATATGAACTATAATAGTTGAATAAATAATAAGAAAGCCACTGAGCATAAAATACCTATAGTAGTTGTTAAGATAAAAGCAAGGCACTGAGCAAATATTCGCTGTAATAGTTTTATAAATAATAACTAAGGCATTGAGCAAAAATACTCTATAAAAGTTGTATAAATAATAAGCAAATCACTGAGCGTAAATGAGCTATAAGAGCTGTATAAGCAAGAAGCAAGGCACTAAGCAAATTTTCGCTATAATAGTTATATTATTTATAAATAAGGCACTCAGGAGAATTGCTTTATAGTAGTTGTGTAAATAATAAGCAAGGCATTGAGCAAATACGCTCTATAATAGTTGTGTAAATAACAAGAAAGGCACTGAGCAAATATGCGCTATAATAGGTGAATAAATAATAAGAAAGGCACTGAGCATAAATGAGCTATAATAATTGTATAAGTAAGAAGCAAAGCAGTGAGCAAATATGCGCCATAATAGTTGTATAAGTAATAACTAAGGCACTGAGCAAAAATGTTTATAATAATTGTGTAAATAATAAGAAAGAACTTAGCTTAAATGAGCTATAATAGTTGTATACGAAAGAGGCAAGGCACGGAGCCAATATTCGCTATAATATTTGTACAAATTATAAAAGACACGCCAAACTTAAACGAGTTGTAATAGTTGTATAAGTAATAAGCAAGGCACACAGCAAATATTCGCTATAATAGTTGTATAAGTAATAACTAAAGCACTGAGCAAAAATGCGCTATTAATTGTGTAAGTAATAAGCAAGGCACTGAGCAAATATGCGCTGTAATCATTGTATAAATAGTACGAAATGCACCGTGCGTAAATGCGTTAAAATTTTTGTATAAGCATTAAGCAAGACACTGAGCAATAATGCGTAGAATCGTTGTTTTAATAATAAACAAGGCATTGAGCAAATATGCGCTATAATAGTTGTATAAATAATAAGCAAGACACTGAGCAAATATGCGTTATAATAGTTGTATGAATAATAAGAAAAGCAACGAGCATAAATGTATTAAAATTGTTGTATAAGTAATAAGAAAGGCACTAACCAAATTGCTTAAATAATTGTGTTAATAAAAAGCAAAACACTGAGCGAAAATTGGCTACTTATTCTTCCCAAACCAAGAACAGAAAAGAAGAACAATGAACCACAAATCTGATTTCCTTTCTTGAAGATTACAAAGACTCAAGGTTTTCATGACCGAAGGAAAAACAGAGGATGGAGAAGTAGGAAGAGTCTTGATTCCCATTAACTTAACAACTGCTGTTTCCTTTCTTTGGTACATTCAAAAACCCTAAGGCGTCTTATAATATACAGGTCGAACATATCTATGTAAATCATCAGGAAATTTTGGATCATAGTTCCGGACAGAACGTGCTTTGGGTTCAACGGTATCACTCAGCAAAGGATACGTATTAGGACCTTATATCCTATAATTTTGAAATATTCTTCAGCTTTAGACTGAGCTTTAGTAAGTGACCTATTATAACGCGCTCATCGCTGGGCGGAATTAAATCATTCTAACGATCTCTAGACGACCCACTTAGAGACCTCTCCGGAAGTTTAGAGCCTAATTCTGACAATTCCCAGAAATACCCGGTTCAGGACATCCAACACCCGAAGAGGGCCTAGGGCTTTAATTCGAAATAATATCGGCAGTACAACTCGCTATCAGCACTGGAGCAGGGTCCGGCATAGTAAACATGACTAAACAATGCCAGCCTGGTAGATGTCCTTCCCCTGGTTGTTGTCATAATATCTTTGATTAATGTTATTATTAGGATTACTAAGTGTTGTTCTGTGTATTACTAGTGTTGATCGTGTTATGAGTTATACATGCTATATATATTCGTGTTATTACCATTATAAAGACGAATGTAATTGTTCGTATTTTGTGTGTTATTGTAATTATGTGTATTACTGTTGTCTCTATTATATCTATTCTGGCCGTTGTTACCTCTCGATTTAAATCTTGGATAATAAGGATTAGTACCATTCTCCCTATTTCACCTTCTATACCTATTCCTATTTTCATTTTTATTCCCATTACCTATACCTACACTAGCTCCACTCGGAGTCACTACCCTATCTGTACTAACCGACTCAGCTACTAACCCTAAAGTCTGCGCTCCAACATTACCCGCAGTCTGAACATTCCTAACGTGCTATTTCTTTCTACCATCTTTACTAGTACTTCTGTTATTGCCGGTAACTTTGCATTTTTGAATATTTGACGGCTCTAACGAAGATTCAAGATCGAATTCTACATCATGAACGTCGGATAATTCCCAGAACATCAAGCTTTCTATTCGTCCTTAAACGCTGTTAAGTTTGAACAAACGCTTCTGAAGACCTAAGAAGAAAGGAAGTGCCTCCAACAAAAGTTCAAGCAAATCATCTTCCTCACTGTCGCTGTATAAGTCTCTATAGGTGTTTTCACACTCCAAGCGTAGTCTGCTATTGATGTGTAACCGCTGCTCACAAATTTAACACTTTGTAAACGTCCGAGTTTCAATTTCCTTAACCGTTCGTCACTGAATTTACTAGGAAAGTGTTTTACCAAATCACTGTAAATATGTATTTGTGTTTTGGTTTTACTACATCATGCTAATGCTCTGTCAGCCAGAGGCCTAGGTGCTACTAGTAGCGGGTTTGACTCAGAGAGCCTCATAAGTTCAAAGTTCTGCTCTAAACTTTTTAGGAACTCCTGAGGTGTCTGACTCAGTACATGACCTGATAAAGTGGGAAAGTGAACTTAGTATCCGAGCTTGAGAGGCTTTGTCATCCCAACGCCACTCGGCTCAAGACCTCTAACTTCATTGGGTACTTGTCCACTAACCGAACTCAACCTCAAAAGTTCACGACCAATAGATTGAGAAACGTAACCACCTGTCGGTATCCTAGACGGGAAGATGGAATGAGTCATTTGGGATCTCTGAAAAAACCGCACCTAAAGTGCTGGTAGGAGCTACAAATCCAAACGGATATAGTCATAACCTAAAATTCATGTATCACTATTCGTAGTAGTAACATTTGACTAACACAAATAAGGGGAGAGATTAAGATATAAATTGCTGTCAGGCGAAAATGGGTCGTTACACTTGAGAAACCCGAGGATGTTCATGCACACAGTATTTGTCTAGCACAAAACTACATGACCCAAGCAGAAATCGAACCGGCTACCCCACACACCAGAAGTGAGTGGTGCATCACTGAGCCACCGGGGCACAACACGGATCTGAGACTGGTTGGTTCCTTTCATCTTGGCTGGTTCAATTTGTAGTGTTATTTGAATCCTCCAGGCCCCATTCTCTTCTACGGGATTATTTATTCTGCGTAAAGTCTTCCGTTCGAAAGTGCCCAACATCTCTTCCATGCTTTTGCCTCTGCTCCAACTCTCGCAAGCGTAGCATATCACTGGTCTGATGAGAGTTTTATAGAATTTTAGTTTCGTGTTCCATGTTATTTGTTTGGACCTGAAAACGGTTTGTAGTGAGTTATATACTCTATTCGCTGCTGCAAGTCTCGCTCTGATTTCTTCGATTTCGTCATTGCTATCACTTATCATCGTCCCTGGATATTTGAACTTTGTTTCTAATTTGATCTCATCATCTCCTAATAGATCCGTTACATTTGGGATTACTGTTCTGTAACATTGCTTTTCATTTATCTGTGTTGGTTTGGGTTCAATTTCCATAACTCTTTTCTTCAATTCCACATACGCTTCTTCTGTAGCTTGTTTCCTTCTGCTCAAAATGTTTATATCGTCTGCCTATTCTATTAGTTTAGTTGGTCTGTAATAGATCGTTGTATTTCTGTCTGCTGGTATTTGTCTTATTACGTGTTCGAATGCGAGATTTTACAGGGTCGGGGCCATTCAGTCTCCTTGTCTAAGGCCATTCTTTACTGTAAACTTGTCGGCTGTAAGTGATCCTATCTTCATATACGCTCTTCAGTGAACCATTGTTGCTTTTATTGGTCTTATCAGCTTACTGGGTATTTTGAAGTCTCCATAATTTGGTACAACATTGCTCTATTATTGATGTCTTATGCCTGCCGAAAATCTCTAAAAAAATTGTAAATGTCTACACTGTGTTCCCACGCTCTTTCTAGTAGCTTTTATACTGTGAAAATCTGGTCTGTTCCCACATAGGAAAATGACGTCCCAGGGATATCTGACGGATCTCCTGGCAGGATATCGGGTCGTCCGTAGGACGTCCTGTTTAAGTCCCGTTTACATCCATGGGACGTATAGTTATAATTAATTCTTCGTATAACTATACGAAGGCATATCCTTCGTATAGTTACAATTAATTAAATAATAATAATAATAAGGTCGATTTAATTTATAGAAATTCCAGGTAGGTAATCCCGCACGGCTTTCCGGGGGACATCCAGGGGACCTCCATACGGGATGAACTGTTTGTATTGCCCACAGAGTTATCCCACGGACGTCCTTAGGACATCGCTATGGGAGCAGGACCATTCTGACGGTAATGGGATTTAAATGGGACGTCCCAGGGACGTCCACTGCTATGTGGGTTGTGGACGTGCCAGGTCTAAAATCACCTTGGTATTCCTCGATAATGTTTTCTTTGTATGTCTTTAGTCTGTTAGTTAGAATTGTTTTTAGTATTTTGGTATTTGTACACAACAGAAATATCCCTCTGTAATTTAATCGGCAGTTTGAAGAAGGCAACAAACGCCAAAAATGTGAAAATCTACTTATGCCGGATTTGATATCTGGAAGGGATGGCGCATCTATACAATACATAAAGAAAGCAAAAAACATTAGTAAAGCCTTCAAAAATAGTTGCGAAATAGAGATGGGCAAAACTAGCGTAGCAGCTATCTTTCACTGCCACATGGGATAAATTACTATGACTGCTACAACCGATAAAAAATAGCAGTTACTGGCTGAGCTGCTATTTTTCTCCGAAGCTTGTTAACGGTAATACACATTGTTTCCTGTTTTCTAAACAAACAGAACTGCTGGGAGAACGGAACAAAATGGCAGAGACTTGTCTGCAGAGAGGACAACCATTTCGTGTGAACACTACGGAATTAGTAGCGTCTGTTACCCGTGTACGGAATTGATATAAAGAGCTCTCAGAAAGCACTGGGTGATAGTTGGCTACGTGGAGTAATGGATTAGGCGGTAGAGTTGTAATGCAGTGGTTCCGGGTTCGATACCAGTTCATCGCATAATTTTATTTTTAAAGTGGTTTATATTTTATTTATATTTTAAATAGGTTATTTTGAAATGTTATTTTTGAATTTGTTTTATAACTTTATTTGCATTTAATGTTTCTTGAAATATTTTCCGTTTAGTCTGATTCTGTATTCCAATTCACATTTAATAAAATGGTAAAAAATGGATAAGGCATTGAACTTGGGATTCAGTGTTCCCGGGTTCGGTACTCCTTCACCTAAAGTTTTATTTTTATTTTTAAGAGAAATTCATTTTTATTTTGTAATTTCGAAGGAAAGCTCTGGTCTTGCGATTATACATTTTTCTTCCTTTGAGGCAGTGAAAACAGTACGCACATTAAAAATCCTATAAAATTCACATAGTTTAGGAAAAATGAACAAGCAATTTGAAGAAGTGAACAAGCGCTAAAAAATCGAAACTAGTTTTTTACTAAAAAAAACGCACCTCAATTTATATGCGCTTATCATAAGGTAGAAGAAAAGAACGATAGTTAGTTATAGATGATTTATCTGGCCTAGGAAATATTAGTCAGTTTGAAGAAGGGAAAAAGGCCACTAGCCTCTCAAAACAAGAAGTCCTATTTTCGAATGTCTCAGAAAACACGATTCAGTCGCGTGTGCAATAAAAGAGAACACCATACCTGACTTTACCAAACTTCTACGTGGCCTTGGTCACTAAGTTTATTAAATTTCCTAATGCGTTTATATAATAATAATAATAATAATAATAAATCACAGCCATATTCAATCCACTACTGGATAAGGCCTCTCCCCGAAGGGAAGAGTTGGTCTACTGCTCCCACGCTGTCCAGGCGGGTTGGGAGAGGAGAGCCGAAGCTCTCACTGTATTTTATGCACAGGAGCACCCCAATTGTCCTCACGATGCTGGGTCAACACCGGGAATCGAACCCGGGACAGCTCGCACTGAAGTCGAGCGAGCTACCGACTAGGCTACGCAGGAGCTCAATGCGTTATATATATATATAATGAAAAGAGAAACTTTTTTTAAAAAAAAAGACAAAGAAAATCACACTATGATTCGATCTTGGGTTCTCCGTATTAGCTTTCCGACATGCTACCAATCCACTAGATTGATAATTGGAAACTGTCTGCTTGTCAGTCTCATTTACGATAAAGGAGTAATGCGCCTGTGCGAGAATGATCCCACCTTAATAGGAGTTCCTTGAATTTGAGACACTACTACAGGGCACTTCTGACTAGCGACAGGAAGAGTGCATTGTGAAAACACGAGTTAATCGTGCGTGAAAAATAAAAAAATACCGTACCTGACTTATCTAACCTCCACATGCGTTTGTTCGCTAATCTTATTAAATTTTCTAATTCGTTTATACATTTAAAAAAAGAGAAACGTTACTTTCATTAAGAAAAAAAAGTACACCAGGTTTCGATCCAGAGTTACTTGCATTAGCTTTCGAACATACTATCAATACGCTAAATTGCCAACTGGATGTAGTTGTTTGGAAGTACTATTTACTGTTTGAAAGTAATACGAATGCGCGAGGATGGCTCAGCTCTTCCTGTCGCAAGATTTTTTTTCCGCTCGACGCGCAGGGCTGGGCAGCCATTTTCCCAACTTCCGGAGCACACTTGGAAACACTTCCGGTACTCCACAGAACTTTTGAGTAAAGAGTATTTTTGCGTATGCCCACCGTAACAGGGGGCTGTTCCGCCCAGCTCCCTTCGGACGCACCCTGACCCTCCCCCCTTGCACAGCCCTGGTGGGTTTATATACATCCTAGTTTATAGTGGCATCTTTTAAAATTGTAAATCACAACTTTTATTAAATTTCCTTTTGTGTATTTACATAAAAAATGAAAAAAACTTTAATTCTCTTTAAAAAGAAAATATATAAAGAGTCAACGCCAGGGTTTGAACCGCGTACCTTTAGATTAGCTTTCCAACGTCTTGACCACAAGACCAAACTGCAACTGCCGAGTTCAGAGCTTCTTGCTGTTACTTATCGTTCAGGATAAGCGAGAGTGGGCTATTCCTACGGGAGGTGTTTCACTTGGCTGCCCAGACCTGCGAGAAGAGCTGAAAAAGAAATCTTGCCTTCCTGTCGCAAGTTATACTAATTCAGCATGAAACAACTACGCTTCGCCCTTCCCAACGCTTTATACTTTCCTGATTTAATTGTGTTTTGATATACTGTTTCTTCTCCACCAGTAAATCCAAGCTCCGATAATTACATAGAATAGTTTCACAACATTTATGGTAGGAACTAAACTACCTTTGTACATATCTCTACTGCACACGTAACAGGATACAGGTAAGTAGGTTAATCTAAAATATTGTTTTAAACTTCTTTTTCACAGACGGGAATAACTAACTCGCATTTAGATTCGTTTTCATACACTGATATTTTTAACTGCTATTGTTAACAGATGTTTACATATAGCAACTATTGCTATCACTGTTACGAAAAAAAAGCAGTTTTGCACATTTGTAGGGCGAAATTTCTGTCAGTGGGTAGACGGGAAAAAAATTGAATTTAATACATAGGCACCCTACTTGTAACTTTCGAGTTCATTGTACATACATTTCTTGTCAATAACATTCATTTGAAGGTTTCTATTGCGTTTTTCTTCATTTTCTGGTAGATTTTTCCATTGTTAAGTCTCAGCACTTCAAAATGTGCAGACGTTTTTCCATACGTTTGAAGAAGGAAACAAATCCACCAACTTTTTCTAACTCTACAGGAAGAAATACAATACTTGTAAACTGTCTGAGCAGTAAAGTATCAGAAGACCGTTTTGAATATTCAGTAGCAATATTGTTTCCTTTCGATAAATAATAAACATAGTATACAGTTTTTTTTAATTTCCCACAAAACAGCTTTTTGGATTTGTTTCCTTCTTCAAACGTACGATTCAATTATGGTATCGAAGTTTATTCCCTTTGCTTTTGATTATGAGAACAATGATGCTAGTTTACCATTCTGTGGTAAACCATTCTATCTTCTCTTTCCATATCTTCGTGATTAATCCATGTATTGCCTTGATCAAGTTTGTGCCCCCACATTTGTATAGTTCTTTTGGTATCCTATCTGTTCCTGGTGCTTTGCTGTTCTGTAGTTGATTAACGACTTTCTCTACTTCTGTTAATATCTGGTTGTTCGGTTCTTAGTCTGGTTCTTCTGGTGTGTTCTTGCTGTAATGCTGTTTCTCATATGTACTTTCACCCTGTGCTTCTTTTGTGTTTAGTAGGTCCAGAAAATAAGTTCTCAATGTGTTTTACTGCGTTTTTGTTCCGCTTTTATCTCTCCACTTTTCCCTCTACATAGGCTTGTATGTGGTTTATATCCGGCTTTTATCCTCCTTACATCTCTGTATAATTTTCTTACATTTTTATTCCTGATCTCGTCTTCTATCCTATTTAAACGTTCTTCCATATCCTTCCGTTTATTGGTGCCACACAGTATATTTCCTATTTTGGAGTCTCCTGTATTCTTCAGTTCTTGCTCTCGTTGGTCGTTCGATCCATTTTCTGTATATCTCGTTTTTCTCTTGTTGATTGTGTTCTCACGTTAATCATCAACCCATACTTTAATTTTTGGATTTGTTGTATGTCCAATCGTTCGCTCCCCACCTGTATGTATTGTTCGTTTCATTCTTTCCCATTCGGCCTCTACTGCATTTTTTATTGTTTGTGCCTGTTGGCTTAGGTTTTCAGAAAATGCTTCGATACATTGTTTATAGGTAAGTTGTGTGTTACGATCCTGTTCCCCACGTTGAATAGCTTTTTGGTTTCCTCAATCCTATGTCTCATTTGCGATATACGGTCTCTGCACTATGCTTTCACCAAGAAGTGATCAGTCATTGTTTGCACCTCTATACGATCTAACATCAAGAATATTTCTGACTTTCCTTTTGTCGCTTTTGGCATGGTCTATTTGGTTGTTGGGTTTACCGTCTGGTGATTTCCATGTTTATTTATAAATATGCTTGTGGGGAAATAACGTTGACGCTATTATTATGTTTCGTCCCGCTGCGAAATCTATCAGCCATGCCCATTATCGTTAGTAACCTAATGCTAACTGTGTCTCCCGAAAGTCCTATGTTATGTTTCTTCTTCTTCTACTTTGACACTCAGATCATCAAGTACTATTCTTGTGTCTTTATTGGGAACTGAGGTGTGTGTTTCTTCTAGTATCTGATAAAACTTATGCCTTTCTGCGTCATTTTTCTCTTCGGTTGGTGCATGAGCATTTAGTAACGTTACTCTGGATAATTTGGTCTTTATTCTTAGTGTGGATATTCCTATGTTGATGGCCGTGAAGATTTTTACGTTTCCTAACTACTATGGATGCTATCACCATTTCCTTATTACCTCCCTCTTTTCTTTTATATAAGAGTGTATGTTTTCTGGTATCCGTAATACCTATTCCTTGTCATCTTGATTCCTGCAGTGCTATTATGCTTAGCCCATAATCCTGTAGGTGTGATAGTAGGCCTTGTAATGCTCCAGTTTTTTCTCGTGTTCTTGCATTCCATATATCGAAAGCGAATTCCGTTTTCATATTTCAAAGTATATCAATCAAATCTGAGGCTTCACCTAAGGTTTCTCAATAGCTTTTGTTTTTCAGAGTGAGATTGCTAGTCTCACGTCTAAGGCCCGAACCTGTTGGAACGGGAATTTCTGTCGGATGTTCTGCCTTAGCCGAATTGTCCGCGACGGCTTATTCGTCGTGTTTTGCCGCATATTTCGGAGCTAAATCTCACATCTGGGGCTTGTTCCACTGTCCGCAAACTGTAGACGCGTCCGATCCCTGACAACCAATTGACCCGGGAGTAGCGAAACTTTTCTTCTGAGTCTCTTTAATGTTTATGTTGGTGTTGTTGCATTTCGAAGGATAAATGTGGGTGCTCATTTCAATTGAGGCTAATTTGATTAATTTATTTCATATCTCTTCTTACTTAGAAACTGAATGTAAACCGTAATTTTGCAGTCTAGAAATTTTAAGTAATCTCTTATATATTCAAATATATTGGATGAGAATTAAAATAGTACCATTTTCATTATTAGTTTATGGAAACCGTATATAGATGCACCATGTAATATAATTATTCTGTATTATGTTACTATCTGTGTGTGCATTTTACCCGTATATGTGCATATTTGCCGACTTAGGGCAAAATGCCCACTTCATAGAGCTTAGGTGGAAGCACTGTTAGAACTCTTTTGAAATATTAAAAATTCATCTCTTTCTTGAATAAAAGAAAGCTCCTACTAGGACGTTCAGATTTATAGTACTTTTTTCCATTTTTCCCTTTAAAATAATAAACTAACGCTCTTTGTTTAAGATTCTTATGTTTATAAGTATTCAAACTTTCTGTTTGATATACTGGGAAGTTTATAATTTTCACTGGCAGGAAAACAAGGTTGACGATAATAATGATGACCGTCTAGATCTGGCCTCTTGTTGTACATCATGATGGGCCATTTGACCAGTGTGAAGAGTAAAGACAACAAATATATTGAAACACATATTTCAAAATCGTAACTAAACTAATGTTTTGAAAATCATGTTTTAAAATCCACTTTTGTTTCTTAAGCTGGAAACAATTTTATTTCAAATTCCATAAGGTTTGAAGAAAATATATTTGTTAAAAATATTTATATTCCTAAACGTTATTAATGACAATGCAAAATGTTGCTGTTAACTGGATAATGTTAAGAACAGAATTGATTGAAAAACTAGACACTCCTTACATCTTCAAGAGCACTTTGTAATAGTTTCTTCCATATGAGGTAGGTTTTCGGTTTTTATTCCCTTCTCAAAACCCTGAAATCATAGGGTTGATTTATGTAACAACAATGGCAAGTAAAATACAAAACATAGCACATGTCTCTAAAATATCATATTGTAAATTCTTTCTTTTAAAAATTTGTCTAGTAGCTATAATATTCGTTTAGTTTTATTCGTTATTTTCCTGCTTTTAATCTGTGAGTAATAGCTGTAATATAAAATAGTTCCTCTGGTATTGCCCTTCTGTATTACGAGAATACGGATATCCAGAATGATAGCTACGAATAAAAAGCATTATAAATCAGTGCATTATATATTTACCACTAACTGTATATAAATAATGACAAGGTAGAAAGCTTTGACACTATATCTGCGTCTTCCCGAATTTCCGGGAATCACCTCTTTAAGAAATTCATTCCACATCAATTAAACCGTTTTGGAATATGCTTTATTGTTCGCTAGAACTGGTTTAAATGTTTTCGCAATAGAATGTCATATGAGCTCTACCGTAAGTGATAAAACTGTCAAACTTTGAAGTTAATTTTCCCACGCTTTCGTAAAACTGTAGGTACTAAACATAACAGAATTTTATTTCTGGTCACAAAACCTTTTTTCCTTATTTTCTTGACGTATTATCATTCCTTGAAGTTTGTCAATGTTACGAATCGACATTGATAGTCAGTAGATTCTCCTGTTGTTTTCTTTGGTTCATATTTCCCTTGTAACCAATGCAGATAATATATTAATGCATTAACGGAAGAGATGTCTTCCTATATACCGGCAAAGATAGGTTTGCATTGTTTTGTTCAAGTTCAGCCGTTGTCCTCTGCCTTGCTATTGTTTGTCGCCAGATTTAAAAAAAAAAATACTTTCCAACTCGCTTTGTTTATGTTTGTTTTTGGATTTATCTTTTCCACGTTTTCTTGGGCATGATACAATACTTGGGTTTAGGAATGGCACTGTTTTAGAATTTATAGAACTCCACCACGTTTGCCATTTTTAGGAGGGAGCCACTTTAGCCCGAGTATTAAAATTGTAGTTTTTTTTAAAACATAATTTACACACTAATTTGTCACTTATGTGACCGTATTGTTTACCTAGTTTTGTGTAATATTTGGGTTTGGCCAAGTGAATACCAGAGTTCATTTGTGTTTGATTTTAAATATGCACGGGTGAGCTCCGCTGGATTTGCCAGCCTGTAACCTAAAAGTTTGTTTTGTTTGTGTTTTTGCGATAGCTTAGATTAATTGAAACTAATTAATTAGTTAATTAGATTAATCTCTTGGACTTAATTTAAAGTAACAAATTGGTATACATAGTTGATATTTTAAAGTTGCAACTTTGGTTTTTAATTTTTCTAAAGGTCGTTAAAGTTTTCGTTAAGCTTTGTAGAGTATTAACAAGGCAACCAAAACAAAACTAAATAACAATGATTTAACTTATTTGTACATGTTGACTTTCCTAAATAGTTGTAATTTTGTAATGTAACGAACGTAAGTGTAGTGTTGACTGTAGAAGAAAGCGTGACAGAATGCGAGAGCGATGCTTGTTGACACTGATATTTATGTTGTTTTTTTCTTAAAACGCCTTTTAATTTTGATTTCGTTAGAACATTTACCTGATTTAGTAATATACGATTGTCATTTTGACGTTACTTGGTTTGTGTTTTTTGCCTTGCGTTACCTGCTATTTTAAGCATTTTTTAACATCTATTTTTCTGTTGCTTTATGAAATATCAACTACTTAGCGGTTGTTTATTAACTAAGTTTCACACTTTTTTGTTAAAATATCCGTATTCTTTTTATATTGAAACATATTACTTTTTATGTACATTTGAAATTTACATAAAAATGCATTTTTAACCAAATTACTTCATTTTCATTTGTCACATGGTTGGAGAGTCAACAATATAGAAGATGAGCCACAAATTGTTGGACATATTTGTTGAGAGGATCCCCTGGGTTAAGGGAATGGAAAAAAGATTATAAGGCCAACCAAGAGACAGTTCGGAAGATAAGGCCCAACCTCTCGTAACACTAAGGTATGTATCAGTAAATCACAGTACAGAGCAAGGTCAAATTCTAATCTAATCTAATCAATACATTTTTTTTTCATTAGGCGAATATTTTTTGCGCATTGTGAAACTAGGAACTCCATCATGATTGCAAGTCATATTAGAGTATTTCTTACAAATATGTTATTGGAATTTCAGAGGGGCGTTAACGGTGTTACGAAAGAGTACAAACATTGAATAAATGAGTGTGTACCTTTACCTGTAATAGATGAGGGATTTGTGACACTGATATCAAAAAGGGAAAAGCAATTGTTGTAATACTGAGAAAAACGTTTCTGTAATAATAAGTGATAACAAAATTTGATGCAAATAAGATATACAGATATTGTGTCATATGTTTGGACTTAACTACGCTGTACAAATGATAAAACGAAAGTTGGAACGTCATTGAAAGAGATATTGAACGAAATACTGTGTAAGGTTCATCATCTCAGTTTGATTTCTTGTTTGCCAGGATAAAGGGTGTTGTTCGTGTTAGTTCCAATTTACCCGTTCTTAAACATTTGCAAACTTCCAAATTAATTTTTAAAAACCAGCTGAGGTTGCTGCGCCTCTACAATAATTGTTTATATCATTATGAGCTTCTGTAGCTTATTCTTAAATTCCTTAAGTATTTTGTTTAATAAGCATGGCACGGAGCATAAATGCGCTATAATAGTTGTATAAGTAATAAGCAACGCACCGAGCACAAATGCGCTTTTAAAGTTGTATAAGTAATAAGCAATGCACTGAGCATAAATGCACTATAAAAGTACCTCTTCAAGAATAAAGATAATTTTATTGCGTCCACAGAACACCAAAATTGTTGTTTACAGTAACTTTTTAATCAAGAAGATTTCTGAAATGAAAAAAAAAAAAATAGTCTCACGTGAAATTAGCACACACATTTTTTTTAAAGACCCAGAGGCAAGCACGTAGGCAAGAAAGGGGGGGGGGGCAGAGTGAGCACTTGAGCTTCCTGGACTTCCGCCTTAATAGCTTTTGCTATTCTATTTTCATATGTCTGGTGTATGTTATTATGCTTTTCACTGCATGAATTTGATATGGGATGCTTTAGATGGTGCTGTTAAATTTCTTGATATTTTCCGTTCATTTTCATATAAACCCTATATTATCACGAATACGCTAATTTATACCCACAAAACAAACTTTGTAAAAACATTGCAAACATTAAAATAAGAATGGGATTATTCTATCATCAATAAACTTTTATTTATCAAATATCAAACATTAGCTTCATCTGCAACTACCTTCTCACATATAATTAAATTAACACTTCGCGGACTGAAATAGCGACAGGTTGGGAACCTTCCCAGCAATACCACACTGATGGTAATCTACTTACATCATAATGAAACCCTTGACACAAGAAATATCCGGTAACAATGTAATTAAGTTTTACTTAAATATGACAAATGCAAGGCAAAAAACTGATTGCTGAATTTTCTTGAAAAAAAAAGTTTCCGAAGAGAATCTTTTGAAAAATGAAATTGTAGATGCTGTCAATTTCACATAAAAGGATAATTTAATTATATACAGAAAAGCTCTCTCCAAGTACAGAGAAAATAATTCACATGTTTATTTTAAAGAAGAAATAAGTTACTTTGTTTTCAAAACGTAGTAGACATTCTAAACTTTTAGCCCAGTTAAATCAAAATTTCCACAGTTACTGATGAATAACATTTCTTTCAACGAAAATAATTTTATTTTCAACGTAGCTATTGGCCAACAATTTAGTTCGATATTTTCCAAACGTTGCTAAAACATTTCGTATGTAATTTCCATTTTTAAACTTCATTTAGCATAACCTTCAATACTGATAATGCAAACATGGTCTACTAGGGTTGGGTTAGGCGTTAATTTGCAATACGAGTTTCCATGAGCTATCTGACTTAAGGTTTGCCTACGTAACGAAGAAGATTTAAACTTTGCAAAATTCCAAAATAAACATAGGGAAAACGAGGAACCTCACGGTTAACAAAAACGGATATGTTGTAGAGATCTCGTGAAATTCAAACATACTGTACCGAAAGAGGAAACAAAAATGCTGAACGGAAAAATAACGTGCATTTGAAAGCTCGCATCAACTATAGAGCAAGGGAAAAATTTTCAACATACGAACCTAAATTTTAATGTGCTGAAATTTCGCTATTTACATGAAGGTGAAACAGACTTGGGTTTCTGGGAATGAAAGAGGAATTTCAACACTTTAAACAGACATACCTGAATTTAGATAACCGACCCCCGATGCCTATCAAATTAAGCAGACATTCTTACGGTGCATATCAGTTAACAGAAAACCACACCAATTTCATATGAAGAAGACACTGAATTACTTGCACACACAGAGAAGAGGGGGTATCAACAACACTGAAATTATATTTCTATTTAATTCGAAAAGTAGGAGAAACCACTGCACACACCTGATATACCACAACAAATCCCCTTACACACTGATGAACAAGACTTACCACAAACGAACTGCCACAAAGATGCTTCGTCTGGTCCACTCCCGGTCAAGGCCAGTATATAGGGTGTAAGAAGCCAAACTGCAGCATTCAACTCACAGCTCCTTTTATAAAAGACATTTAGAAAATAGCTTCCTAAAAGTTGTCATTTTCCAGCCGATGCTGCTTCAGGCATTTGCTGCACTATAATATTGCCTTTATATAATTTTCAGAGCCAGCGTGAATTTTGAGCAGTCTTTCCTACTCGACGACCATGTTTTAAGCTGACCCTCAGTCAATCAGCGAAGAGAATCAAAACAGAAAGAAAATCTTAAATGGAAAGTGTATTAACCATATGAATTTCAATGAAAAATAATACAAAAATCAGATCGTTTTGTTTGTTCTTGAAGATTTTCAACGAAGGAAAAATTGTTGAAGAAAGTAATCTAATAAACTATGCAAAGAAATATTCAGTAATAAAATGAAGAAACAATAAAAATAAAATCTTGCCAAATAACAATCGAAATTATGTTCTGAATTGCCAATCTTCATTGTCATCTGGACAATTAAAACTCTTTGAAGAAAGCCGAAGACAAAAGAAGATGGCTTACAAAGCACGAACAGAAAAGAATTCACACAAAAAATAAGGGAGAGGGTAAGATATGTTAAAAGAAGCGAAAATGGGTCACTACATATTCTCCCCCTACCGAGGACGGAAAAGAAGGGCAATGAACCACAAATGTCATTTCTTTTCTTGAAGATCTACAAATTCTCAAGATTTTCATGACCGAAGGAAAAACAGAGGATGGAGAAGTAGGAATAGTATTAATTCCCATTACCTAACAACTCCACTTTCCTTTCTTTGGTACATTCAAAAACCATAAGGCGGCTTATAATATACAGGTCGAGGATATCTATTTAATCCTCAGGTAATTTTGGATCAGAGTTCCGGACATAACGTGCTTAGGGTTCAACTGTATCACTCAGCGAAGGATACGTATTAGGATCCTTATATCCTATAATTTTGAAAAATTACTCAGTTTTCGACTTAGCTGTAGTAAGTGGCCTATTATAAAGCAAAAGTTTCTCTTCCACGACTATGACACTAGTCACATTGATAACCCGCTCATCGCTGGGTGAAAATGAGTCATCTTCATGATCCCTAGACGACCCACTTAGAGACCGCTCCGGAAGTTTTAGCCTTACCCGATTAATTCTGACAATTCCCAGAATTACCCGGTTCAGGATTCCAACACCCGACAAGGGCCTAGGGCTTGGATTCGAAACCGTACAATAAGAAGCAAGGTGGTTTGTGACACATTTCAAGAATAAAAATATTACAGGGTAGTTTGCACAACCGAGCAAACTTAAATACAAGAGCCGCCGCTGGCAGACGTAACTAAAGTTGATAAAAAGCTTAAGGAAATTCTTTTGAGATACTTTAGTACAACAACGATTGTAATTACCGGTACATCGTACTCTTAATATAAGATGTTTTAAACTTAACTTAAATCGAGAGAAATTTAAATGTACAGTTTCAAATACTTTTTGATACGTTTCAGTGTCTCGTCGTTCTCTTCACTTTGAGGCACCTGATCAAAGCCATTTTGTATTCCACAGAGTCCCCGATCATTCTGATATCCCAAGTCTCAAGTGCCCCAATCCCCAGTTTTAAGTCCGTTCCTGATACCATTGATTAGCACGAACTCATCCTTAATATGTCGGATGGTTCACTGTAACAGTCGTTAATTTAATCATATAATAAAGGATTATATCCACTACTGATTACATTTAAAGGTAGTGAAATCTCTAACACACAGCCCCGCAAAAATTGATGCATAGGTTCTGAAATTAATACCCCTTCCTGAGGGCTTAAAATGAAAGTTAGGAATTTTGAACAGTAAATAACTGAAGTTAATACAAAAGTTAGGCGTACTACCGTGTGAAGAGTGTAAGTTTGGTATAAAATGTGTGCGTTCCACGTTCTTATTCTGAAGCCTTCTTAGTACTGTTCCTAAAAAGAACTCCCTGAAGAAGTTCTCGCCCGGAGATTCGAATGCAGGACTAGTTTAACACCGGAATATTTTTCCTTGATGGAAAACCCATAGAACTATTTCTAATGTTTCTTGACATGGGATAGCGATGTCGAATTGTAAGCTCTACAACCTCGCAGTAAAGACAAACATCTGTCCATCTCTGAATCTTGACAATGTCATTCATCTTCAGTCACAGGGTGGTAATGGTGAAGATGCTTCCCTTCACCATAATAATGAATGAAGAGAGTGCAGTGATTTCGCCAGACCTCCCTGTGGGAGCTGTCACCACTCAAATTCTCAAGAACGCCCCGAACTTTAAAAGTTTAATTAAAAATCGATATAAACCGTGCAAACCTTCACTGACACCCTCCCAATTATGACTTTACACCTCCACAAACTGAAAATCCTAGCGGAATCACTGATACAGTGGACTAGTAGTTTATGTATTTCTTCTGCTTGCAGAATAGAAATTATTTGCTAAGACATCGTTTGTATTTTGTGTTCATTAATATTTCATATTCCATCAAATATGAAAAGGAATTATGTGAAGTCCATGGAGTTTTAACGAACGCATGCTAGTTGGACTATTTGATAAAAGCTAAATGTACATTCATTATTAGAAAACATATTAGATATCTAGTACTATTAAATATAAGCAACCATATTCTACACTTATGTGTAACTGTTCCTTCATGTTTTGCACTGTTCGTTCGTTAAGGTGACTTACTATTCTGAGTTTTTAATAACACTCTGTACTTTAGATACACTCCCAACTTACCTAAGCTAACGTAATAACCACCTTTCTTCGTAGCAATTTATATTTTACACTAATTTTAATACAATGTAACACTATTAATGGTAGTAGCTTGAGACCATTATTGTAGACAATAACAAGTTTCCAGACATCTTGAGATTTCGGATTGGCCGAACGGTTAGAGCGATCGCTTTCAGTCACGGGCTCATCCCGCCGGAGTTCATTGAACGCAGAAGTTCGGAGTCCACATACCAAAAACTGTAGGTACCGTCTTTAGAAGCCCACCAGCTCGTTTAGGATTAACTCTTTTACCCAGAGATCGTGATTACAATTTCCTTCGTGAAATTATAACAATATCTAAAAAATCTTAAAAGATATTTAGGTTCAAGTAGCTAGTATTGTAACAATAGGCCCATAGTTCTATTAGTTTTAATGCTCTAATGCAGGCAATATTTTCAAATTCCCTATACTGAAAATTTATCTATGAGGTTTTTATTATTATTTAAAATAGTAATAATAATTCACAACCCTATTCACTACTGGAACAGGCTTCTCCCGGAGGGAGGAGTTGGTCTACTGCTTCCACGCTGACCAGACATGTTAAAAGAGGAGAGCCGAAGCTCTCAACTTTGGTCGCTTCTGTCTTTTACTAACAGAAGCTCCCCAAGGATTCACGTTTTTGTTATGGAAGAAGACGGTCGTCAATCAGTTGTCAGCCAGTACGAAGGTGTTGAATTCAGATAACTAACTTGTTTCTTTTGGTGACATTAGTGAGTACTAGATTATCGCTTAGATATAGTTCTTTAATTGCATATTTATTAGAAGAGGTTAAATCTTCTTTTCCACGCCAGATGGCAACGGATTCGGGGGGTGGGGAATTACCACCTCCAGAACTTGAACTCATGGATACTGGACAACCCAAAGCACATATACCTACACTGGAACATCCTCCACAATTAACTCAGGAACGAGATAGAATAACTAATTTGTACGAACCGTTTCATTTGGCACCTTATATAGTACATGTCAATTTGAATATGGATCCAACAACTGCTCGTACGTATCCTATGGCTCTGGGTAAACTTCTTTATGGTACGAAAATTCCAGGATTACAACGATTTGATTCTCTAGGTAGAACTCTTTTGAAATTAATTTTCACTGATGGCGCTACTGCCAATGCATTCCTCAGTCATCCTATTCTCATCAAAAATCAGTGGACTGCTTACATACCTAGTTACGCTATTCATTCGCTCGATGTAATCAAAAGAGTAGCATACAACGTTGAAAATACGTGTTCTGCTCTTAACTGTAGAAATTACTTATGCCACGGATAGTTCAGTTTCAAATTGCTCAAAGGAGCTAGAGCAGGGTTTTCGAACCTAATATCGGCAATGGGACTCGCAAATTACCATACAGTATCTCATAGACTAGGTCAAGAAAGGTTAATCCAATTATACAATTAATTTGATATAAAATATGACATAATTTATTTATATATTTACAAATTTGATCTTCTGGATATGATGACGTCGTGGAGGCAAAGGACAAATTTTAAGGAATTCTAATATTTGAAATCGTTTAGTTACGAAATTACTTCTCGCGGGAATCGTACCCAACCCCAAATTCGTTTCACAAAAATTGATCGGGAATGTACCCCTTGTACGTGTTAACACAAAATTGAAAATCCTAACACACCATTAGCGACTTACGACCAACTTGCACACCTTCTCTTAGACAAACCTACACATATTGGATGTGCTCAGCTTCACAACCAATGTGGGTGCACTATTCTGAGTTCCGGGAGGAAATCCTGTTTACTAGCAATTTTAAGGTAACACCAGGGTTACAGCTAGCTCACTTGATTCCTCACACGTAATCAGTTTTAGCACCGTGCGAGACACGTATACCTTTGCTTCTCTTCTTGTGTGCAAGTGCTGAAACACAAAGACATGAGATTAGTACACATTCCCAACCTAAGTTTAAAATCGCGAGCCAGGTGTTGTAAAATGACGATTTGGCTTTCAAATAAAATTCGGGTAACAAGGATAGTACTCACGCACATAGTTCTGGTCAAGACTCCTGTTGCCCTCTCTACCACCTCTCGCACATTTACTGTTTCCAAATTCTATCACCAACTTTTCAAATATTCACTAAGTTAAAAAAATACTGTTTCTGATTCTATGTTCGATGTCGTCGCATTGCTAGTGAGAGGTTCTCCCGAGAGGTGTTGATCCCTCGAAGAGCTGGGTTGTTCTGTCTCGATATGCCTGAGACCCGCTAATATAAACCGAACCCAGCAGACGAATAGAAAAGAAAGAAAACGAAAAACGAAGAAGAAACGAAACGGGGTCCCGACTCAAAATGTCCTCTACCTCCCAGTATTTGGACTCGTCCACACACTTGGCCTCAATTTCCTAGCCTCGACTTCTCTGGTAACTGCAATGAAGAAAAGCTTGTACATGTGAATACAAGGAAACCGGCTGAGTCCCGTTATACTGGAAACTTTCCATCGCTACACCCGACTCTGGTGCGCTGACATACACGAAATTTGCAACTTTAAAGCTATCTAAAAAATTAACATTGGAAATATCTTTTTTGAAATAAATCCAATAATCACATCATTAATCCCGCACAATTGTTACAAATTGATCCACACTCGATATCAAACCTTACATACACAAACAGATTAACTTAATTTCATATACTCTAATTGTTACATAACCATTTAAATCAAACCTTAACACTTCTAGAAACATAACATACAGAAGATAGAAATAAAGAAAGTAGTGATATGGTCGACCATAAGAAGGGGGGGGGGGAATCAGAAAGAGAAAATATAACATAAACACAAATATATACATATAAGCAAATTAACGTAGAACAAATTTACATAAAGATATGCAGATTTTATAATTTACATACAAGATTAAAACTGGCTGCATCAACGAGGAACCGGACGATATCGACTGCAAAGCTCCGGTTATTCATGCCAGACGTCTCAATCGCAGATTACCCGACGGGACTCTTCAACCCACCCAAAGTGTGGTCTTGACTTACAACCAACAGACACTCCCGAGGGGTTGTTATCTTTACTTTATCCATCTAGAAGTTCATCCCTATATTCCCCCTGTGAAACAATGTATACAAGGGTGCTATCGATATGGACATATCAGACGTACTTGTAGAGCCACTAAGGTTACTTGTAAAAATTGTGGATACGAACATGATTCTGTCTTATGTTCTAATTTACCGTATTGCATAAATTGTCACCATCCACATGCAGCGGGTGATCCTGCTTGCCACGAACGTACTCGTCAGAAAACGATTTTACAATTAGTGGCAGTTACTAATATGTCATACGCTGACGCCATCAAACAGGTGCCTAAATTATATGGTCCTGCATTGACCACTAGAGCTCTCGGATTTCAGCTAGACACGAGTGTGACATCTCATTCATTGGCTCCTAGAGACCGTTCATCGCAGTTCCCTGCAACGTACTCCGCCGTGGCAAGTACACCTCCTCGCACAATGGTAACACCTCGTCCATCTACGTCTACTTTTCATTTCACGCCTATCAAATCTCCGACTATTCATATGAAACGCCGTAAGCGTCCAACTTCTTCCCTTTCTGTACATGGTCAACAAATCTCTACTTCGGCTCGTAGGACATCTGCTGAGATACCTTCCATCTCAATGTTACGGGTTCAGATTCCGGTCCGAACTCCACCTCGTAAGCGTTTGCATTACTCGAATGATCATCCGATTACTCGGCTCCCGAGTGATGAGAAACTGTCCGCTCCGGACCCTACGAATCATCAGCAACATGCTCCTAAACCAGACTTCGTTAATGAAAAATATACAACCTTTATACATCAAACTTTAGACACTTGGACTAATTTTTCTACTGAACCAAACTCACCGCCAATAGATCCTGAAATATTACAACTTCTACGTAATAAATTACTCACATATCATCTATAATTTTTTGCACTTCATGGCACTACCATTTCGTATTCTCCAATGGAATATACGCAGTTTCAACAATAAATTTTGGGCGGTCAATTTTTTAATCAGTATTTTTCATCCTCAGATTATTATATAACAAGAAACGTGGAATTTTCATGCTTTTACAATCAGAATCAGAGATTATACATTCATAGAACAACACCGAGATCTGAATAATTATGGTGGCATAGCCATAGGGATACATCATTCTCTGGCTTATCGAGAACTTCAATTTCCAGCTTTAGTGATACCTCCAGAAACTCAGATTCAAGGCATACATTGTGGAAAGATCAACGTGATTAATTTTTATAGTCCCCCGCATGTGGCACCGTCGCCCGACTTTTGAACGACTCTTTTTCACCATTTTTCCACTCCTACAATCATGGGAGGTGATGTCAATACTCGACACCGACTTTTGGGAGGCAACAAGATTAATATCGCAGATACTAACTTAATCACGAATTTACTATCTTCCTCTTATTTATATCTTAATGATGGAACCTCTACTCGTATCACTCTTCCCAATCAAGCGGCCAGCGCACCAGATGTCACTCTGGCCACACCGACTTTGTACTTACACGCAAATTGGGAAGTGTATATAACGCATTGGGGAGTGATCATTTCCCGATCATCATTACTGTCGCATCGGGATTATCGAAAAAATCATCTAGAATCGCCGATTCAACGGATGTATGTTCTCCTTACGTGCCTCAACAGCTCGACTGGTTGTTATACCAGAGCACATTAAATAAGAACTTTCTCGAACTTTCCACCCAAGAGCTTCCAGTTTCTTTCTCCAATTTTCAGCAATGCCTCATAAAGAGCGCCCATCACGCTAAATTACATAATAATCATACTAACAGACCAGCTCGCCGCAATTCTCCACCCATTTGGTGGAATACAGAATGTCAACGAGGAGTTAATTTAAGACAAAAAGCCATGACCACTTATTTACGTTCGAAAACCTTCCAACATTTTCTACAATATAAACAACAGAGTGCGGCGACCACTCGGCTTCTTCGTCTTACCAACGACAACATTGGCGACAATTTTGTACATCTTTAACATTCCCGATTCATCTACCTAGCATTTGGCGCTATATTAAAAATACACTCCATTGTCAGTCTGGATCTAGAGGCGTCATGGGTTAGAGAATTTCATGCGTCGCTCACACCATGCATCATTCAAGATAATGCGCACGAGTTATTACCTCTTTTCCATGATACCCGACAGCAGGAGATATTAGAAGACTTTACAATTGATGAACTTCTCTACACTCTAAAATCTACTGCAGATACCACGCCGGGTATGGACGGAATCCGATATCCACATTTACAACATTTATCACGTCCTGGCCTGGAATGTTTATTAACCTTATATAACAATATCTGGAGAACGTGCCACATACCGAAGGATTGGGAAAACATTATTATTACACCGATACGTAAACCTATGAAACCCATTGCAACGGCTTCGAGCTACAGACCAATTGCACTTTTTAGTTGTATCACCAAAACTTTTGAACATCTGATACTTCTATGCTTACAATGGTGGATCGAACATCACCGCTTACTTCCTCCGACGATGACCGGTTTTCGGAAAAATCACAATACAATGGACTCCATTGGTCCCTTAATTATAGATATCTTGAACGCTTTTCAACATCGCTCCTATGTTTTAGCGGTCAGTATTGACTTGACTAGTGCATATAATCATGTGATTTTGCGAAAGTTAATCAAATGCATGGCGGATTTACATATTCAAGCTCATTTTTGTCGTTTGATATATAATCTACATGTCCAACGTAATCTGTATGTCAAGGTGGGCACTACTTTTAAGTCCGCACACATTACAGATCTGGGTTTGAATCAAGGTAGTAAGCTGAGCCCGATATTATTCACGCTTTATGCCTTAGGCTTACATAGGCGCTTGCGCAATTCTGTCCGTATTTCACAATATGCTGATGATATTATAATTTATACGACTCATACGGACCTTTCTATAGCTCGAAGATGTATTCTCAATGCTCTCCAAACTTTACATACTTGGTGTCAGAAATATGGACTAGATATAAATTTAACAAAAACTCAGGCTATTTGCTTTACTCGTCGCCGTATTTATACTCTACCAACTCTTCACATAGGGACTCACCAGCTTCAATATGCGTCGTATATTAAATATTTAGGTCTTTATTTAGATATTCGCCTCACATGGAAAGAACACTTTCGTCACTTACATTTCAATCTTAATGCTACGCTACAGTTCCTCAGAAGTATGACGTCTAAGAGTTGGGGTGCTGATCCTCAACTGTTGTTGAATATCTTTAAGCAATGTTATGAAGCCAATCTTACTTATGGAGGCATCATGTTTTCACAGACACCATTGTGGATCAGAAATAGGCAGATTCGTTATCAATACCAGGCATTACAGATTATCTTTTCCCAACCGAAGAATGCCCCAAAATACGCACTTCTGGAAGAAGCCGGTATCAAACCTCTTCATTTAACAATACTACAGCACGCACAAAAATTTATAGTTCGACGATATGCGGATACCATATCACTTCTTCTACCCAAATTGAAACTCTTATATCTACGCAATCAACAACGACACTTACCGTATAGAAAACAATTACCTTGGATCCATGAAGCTTATAAGAATATACATTGTCTGTTTCCACAAGTTCAACGATTCCCGACCCGGCCTTGTTTTTTGAGTGCTTATCATAATACTACTTTCACGATCACACCTGAAGTACCTCCTTACCCTTAAAAATCGATCAGACAACACTTTCGTCATATAACAACTACGATTTGGCAGAACTACACGGCTGATTGGCCTCTCAATACAGTGTACCTATATACAGATGTATCCAAAACGCAGCAGCGGACAGTGGGAGCAGCACTTTATATACCACAATTCTTATATACTGCTAAATATAAATTACCTCCACATCTCTCAATTTTTGAAGCAGAAGCGTTTACGATTCGACAGGTCTTATTGTTTATACTTCACAGACATCAAAATTGCATGCATTTGTACGGATGCCTTAAGTGTGATCCAATCTTTACAGGAGATTCATTGGGATACTAAACTGACTTGGATTTTGTTGAATATTAAAATTCTCACCCGCAGACTTCTACATACTGGCCATCAGATTCGATTTAGTTTTCTCCCAGGACATGCCGGGGTTGAAAACCAGGAACGAACTGATGGATTGGCACCTTAAGCCGCTCAAGACGGCACTCCAATACCACTCCTTGTACCTCCTAAGAATATGTATTCCGAGCTCACTCAGATCATTGCTCATCGTTATCATCATCACCAACAACGCTCTCGTCAAGGACCTGGAACACATCACTGGATTATTCAGGCATCTCCCACTTCGAGACCATGGTTTCATAAACTTCGATGGGGTAGACGCCATATTACTCAGCTCATTCGCCTCCGACTGGCCACAGCTCAAACACCTCTTCAGCTATACAGACAGAAACAGAAAGAGGATCCTTATTGTCCATGTACTCTTCACCGTATTATCGGCGACATCAACCATCTTACCTTTGGCTGTACCTTGTACTTACAACAGCGTACTCAGTTATTTCAAGCACTATATACTCATTTTCCCACGGGACCCTTCCATGTCTCGGAAATTCTGGCCACAGGAAATCTGAAGTTACTTCAAACACTACTTCAATATTATGATGCGAACCAGATTACTTTGTAGCGGATACATGACACCGCTTTCCACACTAACCTGAGTATCATACTTACACCAACTACGGAATGGACTCCTTTATTAGTTACTTGGCTATCGCCCCTAACCCCTTCCGTTGCCATCGACGGCTGCATTACCATACCTACATATGTAGCGCAAGTTTACCTCCATTAAAATAATCCTGTAACAGGATTTTAAATATTCGATAGTATCTTAATGTCACCAGGGATTTTTTTTGTTTTTGTCTGTATTCTACTTACCTATCTGGCGCAGATAGTCCTATAATTGGGGCTGAGCCGAAAGCTGCTTTCCGCAGCACAGAACAGAACAGAAGCTCCCCAATTGCATCACGATGCTGAGTGGGCAACGCTCCAGAATCTCACGTCTTGGAGAAATTTCCTTGGTAGAGCAGGAAACCGAACCCGGGACCCGACGTTCAGCAGTTAGAGACAGTAACCACTAGACCAGCGGGCGGTCATTACCATAAAATGTAGATGTTTATATTATGCTATCTTTGATTACAAAATATAGTAGTCACCATACTGCACTCATGTACTTTTGGTTATTCTTGAGTCTTGACTACAGTACTACTGTTTACAGATCGGAAACATACTGCTTAATTTTTATTATTTCCTAATTATTTTGACTTATAGTCAAGAAACTTTATACTATTCCCTTTAACTGCGGCTTCTCCTTCGTAAATTAACAGCACAAAAATTAAAACGATACTTTAAACCTTTAGATAAGAGCTGAAACCGGGTTACTTTTGGTGATCCGCTCCTAAACTTGACCCGAATAATCAGGTAACCCGATCGTCCACGTTTGGGAAATATAATTAACTTTCAATTTTGGTGTCATATTATTCGTGCTATGGGTGTAACATCTCCGATTTTAGTTTCCCTGAAAGGAACACTCTTCGAACACAACGAAATAATAAAAGAAATACTCTGCTTTGTCCTCCGGTTTACCCGTTCTAAATCGGGTCAGGCCAGGTCCGAAGCCTAGACCTAGTGACTCAGTTGAAAATTTTAGCCGAATGATCCGGTGATCCGTTTCAGCTCTGCTTCAGATGCTTTGTTGTTTGTTGTTCTCTTTCTTCTTGGTAGTAAATAAGAATTCTTAAGACGTTTACATAAAATCTTTTTCATATTAAAGGTAAAAGTTTCTTGGGGTGATTACCGTACTATTTAGAACGTTAATCTTATTCTTCAAATACACATCCTGGCATTTGTATGTGATAATATTCTCTTCTTTCATAATTCAATAATATTGACAACAAAACATAGTTGCACGTCTTGCAATTAAGATC
>JAGDQP010006202.1:0-73777 GCA_022664845.1 Lepisma saccharinum | reverse complement strand
AAATCAAAGATTACTAAAGTCAAGTAACCCTTTTCCATAAATTCCAGGTGTCTTACTCAATCTGAGATTGTTCAGCATAGTTGCTTCAGCTCTCCTAATATTTTATTATTTCTGTTAATGTATATATATCTTTAGAATAGTTCAAAACGGGTATTCTTTTATTCCCAACGATTGATTAACGGCGGCTTTTTTTGTATTGCGGTGCATGCTAGTATTTGTGTTTGCAGACGGAAAATGCAATATCTACGGATTGGTTTACCATAGGATGTTCAAACAAAAACATTTTTTTTCTTTAAAGTCTGCTTGATAATTTTAGTTCTCTGCATGAAAAGCTCAACATTTCTATTAGGGCACCAGACATGGGCGGATTTATGGGGATCATTACCCCGAACCCAAATTATTTCAAAATGAGATAATTTTTAAGCGAGAGCTTTTAAAGTTCCTCTCTCGTGCTCCCCACCCAGGGTCTCTCTCCTAATTTCACCCATGGCACCAGATAGAAATAAAATATCATAGAACTCATAATACATAAACAGCACGCTTCTCCATTTCTGTCTGCGCTAAAGCTAGTGGGGTTTTGTTCAGTGCACGTGATTTTGAATTCTTCCACTAGGCAGCTCTGGTATAGACCTCATAATAGAATATGACGTCTACACCAGAGCTACGTAACGGACGAATTCAAAATCACGTGCTCTGAACAGAATTCCTTTAGTTTTAGCGCAGCAGAAATCGGGAAGCGTGCTAAGTCTATCTATTATGAACTCTATGATATTATTTTCACACGTTATGTACTTCTATAACGAGAAACTACGGTATAAATTTAAACTTTCTAACACTCTAAAAAATATTGTAACACACCCACTCCAAGCCTCTGGATTCCACAGTTGTGACAAAGTGTTATCGACTGGGGTACTGAGGTTGTGCACAACTTTACGTTTACGTTTAATCACATTTTATTTTGAAAACCCAAGGAAATCCCCAAAAGGCCTATAAAACCCATATGGGCTCAGATAAACTGTTTTTTTAAATCAACGTTATTCCAAAACGCACTCCGTTGCGTGAAATGTAGAATGTAATCCAAAATCAAGGGGGTGACTTGAGTGAAAAAGGAGAAACATACCTTCAAACGAATTCCATCCCTTGAATTTTGATTTGAATTTATTTTAAGGTCTTTAGGCCGTATGGATAATGATGGGATGAATTGGTGGAATGAGGAAAGTGAGAGGAAACGAGAGCACCGCACGAAACCCACGCGCACGGTGTTTGTCCACCACAAAGCCCACATGGCATAAGCAGGGATTGGTCCGACGACCCCTAGCACCAGAGGTGATCGCTCTACCAACAGAGCCACCGTGGTCCCTTCATCACTTGAGTTTCCAGAAGTTTGGACTCTCTACGCAGCAGAAAATCAATGTAAATAATCTTATTTAAACGCATTGCGAACTAAACACATTATGGAGTATTATTGCGATGTAAACATGTATTTTCTTTGCGCCCAGGATTGGCATCAGAACTTCCACATTACGCCCATATTTGGTATTTCTCACGTATGGCTATGATAAGGCAAAATGTAGTATCTTGAGGAGTTTCCAGTGCTCTATGACAGAAGTAATTAAGCTGCAGTTTTACGAAAAGAAGCTGATTCTTTTACTGAAAATCACAGAACTTCTCCTCAAATAAACATAGGTAACAAAAAGACATGCCATTGCATCCTTTTCAATCGCTACTTTTCCGTAACTACTACTACGTTATGGTGAACACTGTTCTGCATGAGATATGTAGTTAAGTGGTTCAGGTGTCGGACTTCGAATCAGGCGGCCCGGGTTTGAATCCCGCTCCTAGTTTGGGCATTTTCTTAAACTAATTATAATGTGTAACCTTTCTGGCAAAATGTGTAAAATAGACGGGGGATATATTTGAAAAATATACATTTGAATGTAATTTTTGTGTAATTTTGAGATCATTTATTTCACTTTTTGTGCGCAAATGTTTATCTCACTTTTTTGTGTTCTGCTCCATACCTCATTATCTTTCAGAGTATTTTCTTGTCACACAAAAGTGTTTATAACATTAACTAATTACGTTTTTAAATGTGGTAATTGAATATAAAAGTTCTTAAATATACATTTCTACTAGCTTCTCTATGATACAAGAAACATTTCTTCTAATTAAACCTGTTTTATCTTAAATTTCTGTAAGTGATGCTAACGCCTGCAATTTATATGATTCCACAATAAACATTCTCGTTCTTTTCCCTGCAAAAGACTTTTGGAGGAAGCATTACACATCCTGGAGTGATATGCATACAAGATAATCCACTAATCAAGTTGGGTTGCATATTCAATAGGCGAACGCTACCACAATTCATATAGCTGAAATGAGCATTCAAGGGGGTCAAAAATATATGCTCGCGATTGTACCTAGCCGTCGATTTTGAGTTCAGCTCTTCGATTCTTTGATGCTGCTATAAAATTCCATTCCTGAACCTAGTAGTTAAGTTCCCTGGGAGATAGCCACCTACAACTTTATGAAATTTGTGTTCCTCCTGTCACCCCAATGAGTGTGCATATGTGCGACTTCATTAATATTTAATCATGTGATATTTGCCAGCCTAGTGATTTTCTGTGTAACCGCTTCGAGGTTTAGTGAATATAAATATATTAATTTAGCAAGGTCAGGTGACTTACTGTGAGACTTTGAGACAGGAGCAGAGTACTCCTGTATTTGCAGAGTGCTGGTTATGGCGCTATTTGAAGTCAGTGGGGATATAGGCGGGGACACTGTTTGTGAGAGGTGTAGATGGCTGGACCCCAGTGAACCTTTCTGCGTTGAGGTACAGGTATGGGAGGGAGGTAGGATGAGTGATGTATGGAAGTGGCTTACGCCCGCTCGCTGGGGGCGCCCTGTGGTAACCTGCATGCCTTATCTTAGCCCTGCCACAGGGGTTGTGGAAGTCTGTGTTTGATTAAGCCTCGTTCCTGTTTGGGCTAATCTTCCACGTAGAGCGTGACCCGGATCTTGTAATTTGTTTATAGGCAAGACAGCCAAATCTGGCAGTGGTCATTCTGTCAAGCTACAAAGAAACGTGATCAATACCTATAGAATTAAGGAAAGAAAGAAAACAATTGTCTCTCAACAAACAATAAATGTTATCTGGAAGCAATAAGAATTCGAAATTTTGAAAAGAACAAAATAAATAAATATATAAATTCTGTTTACAGTACATTTCTTAATGAGTACAGACGTTGTCGAATCGTTGTGAGGTGTGTTAAAAATGTGAATTTAATAAGTTTAAATAAAAATAATAAATATTGCATCTAACATTCAGTCGTCAAAGTACGATTATTGCGTAAAAGAATTCTATTGGGGTTTAGTCCATAATTTGCACTAGTGCATAAACATTACTCTTTGACAGAACGTACTAACGTATGACATAATCAATAAAGAATAGAACCTCTGTTATCCGAAATAAAGATGACGAAGGCCATTTCGGATAACCAAAATTTCGATAAAAGAAATGTGTATTTTTTCAAAACTTAAAGTGAAGGAATTGAAGGCAATGATAAAAATACACTTTTAGATTACGTATATAACAGACTTTTAATAAAGCTTTAATTGCTTCTACAGTTGAACAATTCTTATACAACTAAGTTTACTCTTCTTTGAAAAAATCTTCTATCTTTTTCTGTTAGCATTTCAAATTTTATCTTTCTTGATTTTTTTGCCGTTTCGGTTAAACTCTATTTCGGTTAACAGAGTACTGTATTCATGTGCAAAATCAGTAATGTAACGATTTATGTGAAAAATTATACATTTTCAAAGCTGTGCTAGAATGATATTTTGAAAGTCGAATCTTGTAAAGGAATCGTGTAATCCAGCTTTAATGGAAGCGAGGAAGTGTGATGTGAAAGATTAGATTAAGGACAAGTGACACCACAAGTATACACTCGCATTCTCGTACAGATTAAGATATGATCTGGGCTTCTATTTCATTGTAAAAGAAAATCTCGCATTTAGAAGTTACATGCTTGATTAGTACAAATTGCTATTCTCACAAATTGAACTTCAGAATATAGTTTAATAAGGAATTTTACAAAATTTCTTTTCTCGTATTTAAAGTTGTTACAGCACTTGGAAAGGTTATTTCTCTTAAGACAAGATTTTAGTCACGAGATGACAACAAGTTAGCAGTGGAAATGGAAAGTAAAACCATTTAGTAGCGTTCTTTGTAATGAACATACTTATTTCCACTCCAGTTTGGAAGGAACATTAGAACATTTGAATTCAATTTCCACTATTAAGGGCAGTGGCGTCGTAACGATACACAAGGCTGTGGGTCAGAAATGCATGTGAGGCCCTCGCCCCACCTTTCTAAATTTTGAATTCACGAATTTAATTAATTTCAATATGTAGTTTCACAACAGCTTCAAGTTAGTGTGGATTCATTAACATTTTAAATATGCATGGAAAGGAAGTTTAGTTCATATGGTAACTTTAGTCTTTTTATGATTCTAATTTATATTAGTAGGTAGGAATGACAACTATAATCTAAGTTCGTGACAAGTCTGACTGATTTTTGCTTATCCATTTAATTATTGGATTACTTAATCAGGAGTTACATAGACGCCTTTCACGCAATTATTTAACTTTACATAACGCAAGGGAAATAACTTAATGTCTCTGGATGACATTTTTCCGTTGACAATCGTCCTGGGAAAGTGACAGAAAAGTTGCGGACGTCAGGATGGCAGAAAGCAAGAGTCCAACCAGCGTGCGGTCCAGAATTCACAACATTAAATAATATACAAGGCGACTGGATGGTAGGAGACATTATTATATTAAAATTACTTAACGCCAAGACAGAAAGGAAGAATGAACTTAATTGAAGTTAATATTTTAAAAGGTGGTGCAGATATGTCGTTGTGTGAAATTCATTTCTGACTAGACGAATAAACTCTGTAAAAGTTTCGAAAATGAGGCAGTGTCGTATATCATAAGTAACTGAATTAATAAATCGACAGTTCATTAACATTTCAGTATGACTCTATTTGGACAGAAATGCAATAAAAGAGACATTGAACAAAGGAGCCAAATCACAGACACAATAAAAGTGAGTGTGATTCTATTTCCTCGCAGTAGTCCTCTATCTCAGGAGGATCCTTGAGAACCCAGGGTCCCTCCAACAACAAACAGTGTTAGATTTTCTTATTGTCTGTGTGGCTTGACCCCCTTCAACGGCTCAAATGTCAGTGATTCTAAAGAGAACTTTCTTGGACACTATTAAAAAATTGAAATTAAATACTTGACTTGTAGTATTTAAAACATTTTAGGTTACAGCCCCTTCTCATTTTGCTCTTACTGTGAAGGAGAAAAATTGAGAAAGACGATGGTTCTGAATTTCATGCAATATACACTTTACAGTTCTATTAATGTAGATAAAATAACAATAATTTCAGTCAAGACGGTCGAAGTGAACCTAAGATTCGAAATTCCTTATCCTCGGCAGTCCTCCAGCTACGCCAGCTTGAACACGGAGCGGTCCCATCAACACATTCCAAGATTTTGTGATTTGATTTCTCTACAATTCTTTTAAAGCCCTCAAACTAACAAAAGGCAAAGACACACAGATAAGTGGACAATAGAAGAAATAACTGATAAGAAGAAAGGGGTAAAAATTCATTTGAAGAAAGAGTAATGAAATAATAGAGAAAGAGAAACGAGGACGTAAGTACGAAATGAACACAGAAAGGAAAAGGGCAGTGAAATAAATGCAGAGAAAGAGAGAGAGAGACGCAGAGAGAGAAAGAGAGAGAAGCATTATAAAACAGAATGCTTAGCGTTTTATATGCAAAACACATACGTTATTAAAATCTGAACAAAGGAAAGAGTATCTCACGGAAAGATGAAATATGAAGAATACAATATGAGCAGTAAAAGCAACTGGAGCCTGTTTTGTGAGTTAATTATTTTCTCATTTAAGAACAAACTTCACGTACTAAATGTACTACACTGGCACATAAATTAAGCATTACAGGGAGAAGTTTTGTCTGCTATTCTGCAAGAGGAAGCGTCGCAATTAATTTGCTTAGAATGACATTTTCTCTTGACCTTTTCGCAGTTCTCTTCGCAGACCTCTTTTTTCCTGCATATGCACGTTTAAGTAGAAAGCATATTTGCAGAAGAACTTACGTATGTAACGCAATTTATAAATTTGTGCTTATAAATAAAATGTTCATCATTCAATTCTTGCATATCCTTTTTACCATTGTTTTGAAAATTTATTATATTCCATAAATGCTGTCATTTATGCTAAGCTTCACTTTCACTTTCATACTTGCATTGCTCTTGCTTCTTGTCCACTTTAAATTTATCGTACATTACAATGAAAACGATCTTCACTTCTAGTTTTATCACAGCACGTGACTATTTATTTTTGATGATCTACTTGCCTCGTATAACAGAAAATAAAAATTTTCAAGAGAGAGAATGAGTACCTATCAAAGTACATGGAAAGGATAGTTCAAGTAATTCAGCACTACGCGCGCATAACACATTTTGCCTGAGAAACCACATATAGTGATGTGTTCACAGATGTTCTCCTTTAAGGACAGGAAAATTTTAAAATGGCAACTAAATAAACAGATATAACAATGTAACAAAGTGTTTATTACGTTGGCATCCTACCTTAACAGGGAAACAATAAAATGTTAGTTACAAAGTATACCAATAACATTAATGAAATAAACTTCTAATACGCACAACGTAGGCCGTCTTTGCACACCTGTGCAAAGATGGCTCTTGTAAAAATCATGGACAAAGTTGGTATCATAGCGTACTTTCTAATTAACAAAGAATTAACTAAACATTGACGAAGAAATAATACTTTGAGATTAATTAGATCTCTACATTTTGAAAGGGTGGATGAAACCTATAATATGTCACCAACGGTGAGTCCTATTTGTCTAAAAAAGTCCTTGTTACAGAAATGATGTAATAAGCGATGACCAATGTTGGAAACAGCAGATAAATCCTAAAGTACGTAATTGGTGAAACCTATTTGTTTACAGCGCGAACACTATATTCACCACTCGACATTCTATCCCAAAAATAGTCCTCATGAAACCACAGTTGATATTTCGTGCATTGAAACAATCTTTTCCGTATCATGATTTATAGTAAAGCCACCACACCTGCCACACAAATCTGTAACTCTTTTCGTTCTTGAGATTGTAAAAGTTTAATCTGTACTAGTGTCGGACCTAAAAAACGGAAGGTTGGGGTAACCCATTAATTTTACTAAACAAACAACGAGGAGTCCGAAAATCACATCCATTTTTTCCTCCGATGCGTTGTTGAGTACTCAGAGAAAAAAAGTATATATATATATATAATAAATCACAGTCATATTCAATCCACTACTGGATGAGGCCTCTCCCCGAAGGGAGGATTTGGTCTACTGCTCCCACGCTGACCAAACGGGTTGGGAGGGGAGAGCCGAAGCTCTCACTGTGATCGCCACTGTCTTTTATTCACTGCAGCTCCCCAGTTGTCCTCACGATGCTGGGTCAACACCGAAATTTTTGAACCCCCACCGAGAATATATATAAATCACAGCCATATTCAGTCCACTAGTGGATGAGGTCTCTCTGCGAAGGATATATATATGTACAGGGTGGTCCACCTAAAACTAGCACCTCAAATATCTCGGTCCCTATTTCCCACAGAGCTTTGAAATAAAAAAGTGGATTAGTAATTTGCATATGGCAAATCAAACTGTAATATTTTCAGTATCAGTGGCGGACCGAGTATATCCATACGAGTCAACTACAAAATTTTAAATGAAAAGTGGGATAACTATTCACTTCTTTCAAACAAGGAGTGAAAATGGAACAACTTTTAGAGGAAACATGTTGTAATATTACCTACGGTATAGTAGCTACGACAACAAATTGTTATTAGAAAAAACTTTGGTAAACTTTATTTTTATATGGGCCAGTCTAGTAATTTTGGACTTCGGCCCGTCACATTTCACAAACATTCCACAAACATTCATGCCCCAGCCGGAATTCGAACCCGGGACCGCCGTAGACCGCACGGCTACCCTTCCGGCACACGTACACTGGTGTACTTAATATTATTATTACAAGAGTGAGTATTACTTTAGCTTGAATCGGGCGCTCTCATTATAATTAACAACTTAACGAATGTCAACAACTTAACGAATAAGTATTTAAAAGAAAATCAGACAAATCTTCACGCATACATTCTGTGACCAAAAGAATCCGGGCACCCGACTGAAAATGAAGTACAAGTGTGGGCCCACCATTGGGTTCGGAAACACTGGCAGTTGGTACAGCGTTAGCCCACCCTTAGCCTTGATGACACACATTTTTAACACGGGAAATGAACTTTACTAAAGGACTGTATAGGAGGAACAGGCTTATTTGAGGTACAATAATATAATTCCAATAACAATTGTTAGCTGCTATACTGTAGCGAATATTAAAAAAAGAATTCCTCTGAACATTGAGGCGTATGCACAAACAAAATCTATTTGCTATGTTAAAGGATAGGGCATAGACTTTTGTTCGCGCATACGCCTCATTTGTTGCAATTTTATTACTTGTTCCAAAGAAGTGTATATTTACCCCACTTTCCATTTAAAATTTTGAAGTTGACTCGTATGGATATACTCGGTCCGCCACTGACACTGAAAATATTACAATTTGATTTGCCATATGCAAATTATTAATCCACTTTTTTATTTCAAAGCTCTGTGGGAAATAGGAGCTGAGTTATTTGACATGTCAATTTGAGGCGCCGTACTATCATTCCAATAACACTTGGTTGTCGTAGCTGCTATACCGTAGGTAATATTACACGTTTCCTCTGAAAGTTGTTCCATTTTCACTCCTTGTTCCAAAGAAGTGAAAACATTACCCCACTTTCCATTTAACATTTTGTAGTTCGCAATCGTTCTTAAAAAGATTTAAATCAAGAACGAAATTCTATTGCTGTGATCTCGTGAATCAAATTGTATAGGGATTGTGTGTAAGCATGGATGAAATAAGATTCCGACTTGAGGCGGTTTCCTTAACTTTGAATACGTAGTTTCAGCCTAGTACGAGTTAGCTCCTTCACTTTCAATCGAAAAGAACGTCTTTTTCCTGGTACTAGTTAAGAATCTTTTGTGAGTGCTAGTGAGGTACTAGTAGATACTTAACTAGTGAGGTACTAGTTAAGAATCCAAATTTCAATCTTCGATTGTTGTCTGAACTTGTTCTTCTCTTTCCTTGCACCATTACTTTTTACATTCTCTAATATTTCCTTTTTACATTCCTTAATGCCTGTGTCTGAAGGCACAGATATTAAATCCAAATGTCGCTCATCTATGACTGGGATTTTCCTACCGTTTTTCCTTAGTGCCTTACGAGGCACATGTCGGGTTGGTACCTGCTAATAATCTGTGAATGCTTCTTTCCTCATATCATCATCTTCCCTTTTCTGCTTGTAAGCCGTAGATAACAATTGGCAAACATTAAGCCCAAAACAGGAAACTGACAAAGAATTGAAATATCAGCATCACTGTATCAGTAATGTTAAGAGGAATTTTGAATTTGGGTTTTCACTTTTTGGAATTGGAGACTAATAATACATTTAAAACTTTTAACGAAACGGATTTAGTGAGGAATAAGTATTTTTGTGCATCATTGTAGATTATATATTGGAAGTGGATATATACATCCAGAAATGTGTTTACGATGTATTTTATGCCTATACCAGGCACCTTTCAGAGTATTTTTGAAGTACTAACTTTTAATTATTTTTTTAAGCATTGTTATTCAATTCGTGAAAGCTGTATACCTACAGTAACTTCAAATAATGATTTATGAGATTTTTTTATGAGAGAAGCAACAGAAATCCGGAATAACAAAAAGAAATTATACGACATAAGGAAAGTGAAAGATTACATAACACAAGATGTCTGTCCTTTTCATGATGAACTGTTTCTGTGGATTACAAGCGACCACAAATTGAAGATTGTTTTTCTAATATTGCTACTTTAGTAGAACTTTACATTTTCCAGCTTTCATGTTTTACATTATGGTGCACTTTTATATACATCTAAATGACGTGAAAGTATTCACTGTTCTCCTTAATGTTCAACTATTATGTTTTTCAGGCTTTTTAGGTGTTCGCATATTATGTTTTCCAGCTGTCACATTGCATATTTTCGTTTTTTCTTGACTTTTTTTTTTACGTATCGGTATTTAAAATTATATGCTACTTCTGTCTAGCTCATTTCTCTACATGTAATCTCTTCACATTGCCAATCTCTAAACATATCATTCCATTTCACATTCTTGTGTTGCGTGCAGAAAGAACGTAAGTCTGAAATTGTTCATTTATAAACATACTTTGTGACAACATCTGACAACTCGTCATGTTATACTTTTACAGGTGAATTACGTTATTTAAAACCTATACACTTAACGATATTCACATGTTCTGGATAATATTCATTTTTTTCACTAGCCTGTAAAATTTTTCAAAACGGACCTACCGTCGTTTGTTCAAAGTCGGCCTACTTGACAAAGGCGACCACTTCGGTACTCCTCGTGCCGTTAGTCATAACCGAGAGTGTTGATATAACGGATTTTGACGTTTAGCTGTCAGACGTTCTTACTGTAAGTCGGCTGCAGAAGAAAAAGTTGCTGCATTATGTGAGAAGGACCCTTCGTTCACAAATGTGTATGTGTAAAATTTAAGGTAAATTCTTGGTGTGATCTAAAATCAGAGTTTGTTAATTCCTTAGGAGAACCGGAGTATTTTGGTAATGTCGGAAAAAGGAAGCATTCAGTGGAATAATTACTAATTGTGATATTTGTTACCACTGTGATTTCTGGCAAAGGTTGTATATGTATACACATCAGGAGTAGTGACGAATTCGAAAAGAGGTGCGTGTTAAGGTAAGCTGGCCGTGCCTGTGAAGAAACGGCCCCCTCTACATTGTAAAAGTGGCTGTGTTAATTCATCACTTTACGGTGTTGTAAGTTGACTACTATTTTATTGTATTAAACCAACGCAACACGCGGTGTTGATTTCGAAGATTCAACAAAATGGCCGTGTTATCAATGACTCAACACTGTGATAGTGCTAGTATGATACCACCCTCCATTTTATTGAATCAGCATTCACAACATATCCATTGTGCTGAATCACCGAAGTAAACACCGCTTGTTATGTTGATTTAACACAGAAAAGTAGTAATCACCATGGAACACTGGTGTTGAATTAACACTGTCACTTCGTGTAGTGTAACGACTCCATAACAAAAGGATTTATTGTGTTATAATGCACCCACCAAGCATCAAAATCAATGCTCATTCTCACGTCTCTATATCCTATGGACTTGAATAAGCAGGTACTTGAGGCGCCTCATACGTACGTGTCTTCTTTCGATCAATGTATGTTGACCCTAGATAAGGTGACTGATATAATAAAATCTGTTTTGTAAATTTTAAGACATTTTGTAAAATGCTTATGTGCTTTCTGTAATAACCTATTGAAATGGAGTAACTGTCTGATGCACTGGTGAGCTAATTAAAGCCAAATCCGGCTAGTCATTAGCGTAGTTGTGAACGCGCCGGTGGAACAACCTTAAATAATTAGAAACAGGTTACATACTAGTGAAGTTAATCTACAAAACTAGTTAAATCTTACCAAAATTTTTACATCATCCATACTGGTTGTTGATAAGAGAATCTTGAACGTTTCAGGGCTATTTGATAACGTTCGGTAATACATAGGATTACAGTCATATCCCACATGAGTGCAAGTAAATTGTAACCATACCCTTAGCAACTGTGTGGATTATTTCCTGTCACTCGACCTTTCAATTGATGCACTGATATTCGCTTTACCCAAGCCAAAGCAGCACAAACAGGGATGCACAATGTTTAGATTTGCTGACGCAACTAATATAAGGCAAGTTAAATGTAAAAGAAAGCTCTCGTTCTCTCATAATATAACATTGACGTATTTTAATTTCTTCTAGATTCGTGACAATTTTACATAATACCAACTTATCTTCACTTCCGCTTTTACTATTACTATTACTTTTAATAATAGTAATAATAACAATAATAATTGTGTGATATATTGTAATGTAATATTTAATTATGTACTATGAAAAGCTGTTGGCCTACATAGAATTGAATCATATAATTAAATGATAGATATATAGGATAGATAATCTAAATATGATTTGTACGTATTAGGAAGAGAAAACTACTATATAGAAATTAAAAAAAGGTATTTTTTTAAATTACCAGCTAAAAGAGTATAATTACGTTCAAATAAATACAAAAGTATAATAAAGTTTAATACCTGGCAAGAACGTTTTAGTTTAATTAGAATAAAGATATTTCTAGAAATCATTGAGGACACTACATTTTGTCATATTTTAGTTATTGATATGAGGGTTCCACATAAATTAATCTAATGAGACTTCTATTTACAGATAATTATTGACAGATAAACAAACTATTTAGTTAAGTGTTATAATTTATGATTAAATATTTAAGTAAATTATCATTTTTGTCGATTGTACATATAAAATTAAAATTTCCTGTCTTATTCAATGTGACAGCATAATTTAATTTATCTAGAAAATACTTATATTGAATTTCACTAGTCAATATTTATTCTTATTTTTTTTTCAGCTCTTTTGCTTGCGTTTTCTAACTTTCAATGCTAAAAAAATTATAACAGTCGTTATAATCAAATAAATAATATAGCTTAAATTTGAGAGAAATTAATATGATGAGATATTTTTGTCTGACCCAATTTTACTCAAGCTACTTGTGTTAAATCATTCCACACGATGGATGCCAACTTTTGTTTTGGTCTGACCGTATTTTATATCAAGTTATATAAAGTTACTTGTGTTAATGTGAATTCGATTTAATGAATAACGTACCCTGTGAATTTCTTAGCTTCTCATGTCGTTTTGCTAATGTGATCAGCAAATTTAAGCTATTATTAAAATAAATACCACGATCTTTAACAAGATTTATTTGAGTAATTTTTAAACTCCTAACCACATAATTGTTTAGATGATATTATATTTTATTTGTACATTTAATGTATTTTGTTTGTTTATTTGTATATTATTAACCTAATACTATAGTACAATACTAACTAATTATCTCTTGTGTTCTTCACTTTCCTTAAAATTTTCAGGTCATCTGCATGTATGTTTTGATCTTTTAAGATTTTTACCAATATTGAATTATGAAGTTCAGAAGGAAAAAAATGATTATGACTTCATTCGAAATGATATTACATAATTTTACTAAAGATTCTATTAAGTTAGTAGCTCTTAAAGAATTTGACATTGGCTAAAGAAAGACCGATATTGTTCAACTTATGAATTAATATAACATGATCTACGTTATCAAAAGCTTTACTGAGATCAATGTAAAGTATACCATATATTACTGGCCACTCTTATATCGTATTCATCAACTAACATAAAACTATATGAAGTTGTGACATAAAACTGACATAAAACCTGGTGCAAAATTATGTCGGTTCCGCTTTAATTTGTGTTTTAAATTAAATTGCATATGGTGACAGATAATAGTGTCAAACAGTTTTGCGATAGAGTTTAAAAGTTAGCGCCCTATAATTTAATAAGATAGTTCTATTAACACCCTTGTAAATAGAAATAATAAAGGACTTTGCCCATTCATAAGAGAAGACACCGCGCCGAAGAAAAGTATCAAATGTTTCTACCAGAACTGAAACTACTCGTAACTGTGTTGAACAGGCTTGGGCTCGGAACGGGCGTAAACCATAGTACTGTTACCGCCTATAAAATTCATTTTATTTTATCTTATCTAACAGACTTAGAATAGAATCAGTATCGATTGAGTTGTGCATTGTCAGTTTTTTTGTCATTAATCGTTATAGTTGGAATGGCTATGACAACAGAGCTCAGATCAGGCTGATCAATTCTAATAGATTTTGATTTTGGAAAATTAAAATTAGATGAGATATACTTTTCAAGGCTTCAGTAGTTTGTGATGCGTCAATAATTAAGGTTCCCTTGCAGTTTGTTCCTCTTGTATTATTTTATGATTTCTTGAATTTTCAATTTTATTTTAGACCTTTAAGCAGCTTTGGCTCAGACCGAATGGATAATGATGGAAGAATTAGTGGAATGAAGAAAATTTTAAGAAACAGGGGAATCCCAAGAAAAGAAAACCCACTCACATGGTGTTTTTGTCCTCTACAAAGCCCACATGGCTGTAATTGAAACTAGGACATACCAGCAGAGATTCAACTGACTCACCGCAGCCACTTGGATTTCTTCTTTTTATATGTGGTTAAAAATGTATCGTTTGTATTCAAACTATTTTGTACTTGTTTCATATATTGGTTTGAGGCAATGAATAGGCCTATTTGTGTGAAGAATCTATTACTTCATTTTTATTGCAGTAGATAATATATGTTTTTTAGTGTTCAATTACACATATCATGTAAATGTAGAATTTTCGATGGTTGAGTGGGAAAAAGGTTATACCTAAACCCCGCCATTTAAAAGAAAAATAAATGAAACGAAATGATATGCATCATAAGAAACATTACAATTATATGTTTTATACAAAACAGTGAAGCAGGCTGCTAGTGTACGTTAACGATAAAACTTTTGTAGCCCTGGCTGAAGTTGTACGAGATAGCGTGATACCAGAAACCGATGAGCGGAAGAGCTGTTGAAACGAAAGAGAAACTTCGATAATGAGACCCCAGAGAGACACCGTATTCTTGTGTGGTCAGTAGTTTCCAGAAACATTACGTGAAGGGATTAATGACACAAGGAACCTCTATAATTTCCCGATCTTTTAGCTTTGATGCTATTTTTCCCCGTTTTTCTCTTTGTGTTTTTTTTTTTCTATTTCTGTGCGTCTCATTTTATTTTATTATTTCTATCTGGAACATTTCCAAATTTCCTTGGCTTTTTGTCCTTTTAAAGACCGGATTTCAGTTTGATTCCTTATTTCATGTCATACTACCTGATATAGCTCTGACCTTCAGGCCGAAAGCAGGAAACTAATAAAGATATTAACACTATTTATACTTCTAATACTACTGCCATTATTATATTATTATTATTATTGTCACTGCGATGGTCGTGAAACCTCACGCGTCAGGCTATCTTCCAAGGGGAATCGACTTCAAATCCTGGCTAGAACATGGATGTGTTTGGTACTTAAATAGTATTGTACTAGTATCGCGATAGGTCGAAGTCATAGATATTAAATACCTCAAACAAAGTAGAATTCATAATTTTCTTCTTCTTCTTCTTCTCCTTATTGATCAGCTAATATTTTCCCCGTCCTTGTTGTCAGAAGAGTGGTCGCTGGGGAATGTTGTCCCTTAGAAATGTGAAAGACTAAGAGTATGTGTATCTCTCCAGCCCATAACATGCCCCACGTGTGCAAAGGTGATTACTAGCTGCGACAAGTGTCAAGAAACAAAATGTAAATTTCATTATTATTTCAAAGGTAGTTTTAGAAAACAAAAAGCGGTCCGAATAGAGCGAGAAAAAGGAAACAAAATGTTTCTTTCAATCTTTTCCAGGGACTGCGGAAGTTTACTAATCTCCCGTGTAATTATCATCATCATCATATTCAGCCGTTTTCTATCCCACTGATGGATGAAGGCCTCCTCTTTTTCTTTCCACAGATCTCGGTCTGCTGCAATCCTCATCCATGTAGCTCCTGAAAAAGGCTTGATTTCATCTACCCAACTTGCATTTGGACGTCGTCTTGGTTGTTTCTTTTCTTGAGGAACCCAATGTAGTACATTGTCGTCCATATTTCATCTGTTCGTCTAGCTATGTCACTGGTCCGTCATCACTTCATCTTCTTCGCGGTCTTGATTACATCCTCTACATTTTTTGTGCGCGAATCAATTAATTTGTCTTCCTGTACATCCTAGTTATTCCTAGCACCCATCTCTCCGTTGCTCTTTATGTGACTCTTAATCTTTGAGTTGTTTGCGTATTCAACGTACAAGTTTCACAACCATATATCATCACAGGTAAGAAACATTGATTATAAACTTTACGCTTCAGAGACACATTGGTAGTTTGCTTTTGAAAATAAAGTTTAGTCTTCCAAACGAACTTCACGCCACTTTACATCTTCTATTTATTTCATCAGTCAACTCGGTATTCGATGTTATGAGCTGGCCTAGATAAAATACTCATCAGCAATGCTTATTGTCTCTCCGTTAATCTTTATTTCCTTCTTTGCAGCATGTTGATTGTGCATTACTTTTGTTCTATTTAAATTCATTTTAAGGTCTATTTTCGAACTCACATTCTGGTTTGTAGTTCTCCTTACTTGAAGCAAACAGGACTGTATCATCAGCGAATCGTAGGTGATGAAGATATTCGCCATTAATTTTAATTCCAACTTCATCCCAGTTTAAATTTTGGAACACTCTCTCCAGGGCCTCAGAAAACAGTTTCGGGGAAATTGAATCTCCTTGTCTTATTCCATTTCTAAGTGATTTAGGTACTGCTGACAAGGAGACTTTCTCAAAATCTATGAATCCCAAACATAGTGGAAGTTCATATTCATTAGTCCTCTCCATAACTTCATTCAATGTTTCTATGTGGTCCATTGTGCTAAATCCACGACGAAATAATGCTTGTTCCCTTCTCTGGTTAAAATCCAAGTCTCGTTCAATACGATTCAAAATAACTTTGGTTAAAAATTTGTATAGAGATGACAGTAAACTAATTGGTCTGTAGTTTTCACGCGTTCTTTGTCCCCTTTCTTGTACAACATTATTCCAACTTTAGGGTATTTCTCTCTTCTTCAGACACATCGAGAATAATTTCGCAAGTTCCTCTTTCATCTTTTCACCTCACCATTTAAACATCTCTGCTGTGAGTCCATCTTCTCCTGGCGATTTTCCGTTCTTTACCCCTCGAAGTACTTGATCCACTTCTTCTTTTAATACGTCTGGGGCTTCTACATCATCTTCTGCATTTTCATTTCCTAGTTCTTCTTCGGAGTAGTACAATTCTCTGTTGAAATTTTCAAACATTTTTATAATTTCCTCCTTATTTCTGTTACGGTCCCGTCTGGTCTCTTAACTGCAATTATTTGCTTTTTTCCTATCATGAGCTGCTGTTTAGTTTCCTTCGGGATCTTGTTTTCCTCGATTGTATTTCTCACAATATTTAATTGTACTGTATATTCGTACATCCTCTCTTATTTTCTACCTTACGGATTTATTTAGTTCTATGTATTTAATCCTCTTTTTGTAATTTTCCTCTTCTTACATTTCTTCCTTTTCTTCATCAAGAATTTAGTTTCTTCTGAGATTTTTACTATCTTTTTCCTTTATGATACTTGCTATTTCCTCGGGTGTCTTTCTTACTATCTCTGTCAGTATTTTATTTCTTCTATTGCTGTCTTCTTCATCCTCTAACTCTTCCAAGGCGCTGAATCTGTTGCTTAGTTCTATCTTTAATATATGTCTGTATTTCCTTACATTTTCCAGATCTAAAAGTGTCGTTTTTCCTCTGATAAGTTTCTTTCTCTAAAATCTAGTATTTAGTTTCTGATTACATCTCACCATCCTATGATCACCTGAGATTTTGAAACTGTTCAGAACAAACATGTCTTGCAGAATTTCCCTGTTATTCGATAAAACGTAGTGTATTTCGTTTTTAGTCCTATTTTTTTCCATGTCCACTTCCACACTTCATGAAAATGTATTGGAAATGAACAGTCTGTTGACTTCTGGAAATTTCACCAACTTCTCTCCTCTCTTGTATCTTTTGCCAAATCCAAAGTTCCCACTTTCGTGTCACTGCTCTGCTTAGTTTCTACTTTCGCATTGAAGTCTCCCATTACAATTTTGTAATGCAATTTGCTACTATCCAAAATCTTCTGTACCTCCTGGTATAGGTCCTCGATTGCCTCCTCCGGATGTGATGTTGTTGGAGCACACAATTGTATAATTTCCATACTGTACCTCTTGTTTATTCTTATTACTACTCGTGCGATTCTATCTGAAATTCCTTGAATTTATGTGATCCGTGACTTCAGGTCTTTATTAATTATAAAGCCAACGCCTGTCGGTTTTTCATTTTCTGTTCGTTTGAAGTAGAACGTGTTTCCTGATGGTAATTCCAACTGTTTTTCATCAATTAATTGAAAGTTATTTGTCATTAGAGTTGTAAAGAACGTAATAAAATGCTAATGAAGAGAATGTAACAAAAATGCCTATTATTATCATCGTAGAGTTAAGGAGAATCGTTTCTTGTTTATTTTGGGTTTCAGCAACAATATTGTTGGGAAACCTTATATCAACACTCTGTCCGTGTGCCTGTCAACAAATTTCAATTATTAAAATTCTAGGGATGGAAGGTCGTTGAGATGTCACTGGAAAGGTCTCAGCAAGACGTGTTCAAAGTCGTATAGAACAACCATAGCTGAGGATTGGGTCTCGAAATAGAGTGGGGTCCATTTCCCTTAGTAACTAATGGGTACAATCGACAACTTTCTACTCGAGAACAACTGCGGCTACAAAGGTTGTTGATATATCATTGAGTTTAAAGTAGCAAACATCGTCCATGTCCGTCTGTTAGCAACTATTAGTTAAAGAACAACGAACTCAGGAGTTACTAGGGGAACGAAGGTGGTAGAGGTGTCGTTTGAAAAATCTGGGCGATACAAGTTGGAAACACTGATCATGTCTCTCTGTCTGTCCGTCGACTACTTTCCACTCAGGAATTGCTAGAGCTACGAAGGTAGTTGAGGTGTTTGAAAGATCTTGGAGAGACGAAGTCCAAGACGGGTAGATCATCTCTATTCTTCCTTCCGTCGACAAGTTTCAACTCAGAAATTACTACGGCTACAAAGGTGGTTGAGGTTCCGCTCGAAAGGTCTCAGCGAAACTTTTCTAACAATATATGCACATCCGTGTAGATCATCCAAATTGGATGTTCGCTGCTGAAGCATTGCGGTAGCAAATGTGTACAGTCCCCCGATGGAGCTTGATTAATTATGCACAATGGTAATGTTATTTTTCGAACTTTTGCGATCCACTATTAATTTCATGTGCTCGTACTTTTTCTGCAAATTTAGTTTCGGTATTTTCAACTAAACACAATGTGTCCTCACTTGACAAGGTTATCTCTCCTACCAGGCACGTATCAAGAACTTTTAAGAGAGTGCATAGTCCGAAAAGGATTAAAGAAAAGTACATTTTAAAAAATCGTTTTTAAAGACATTTTTCTTAAACAATTCGTACTAAGAGGTAAAAAATAATTTTGTTTATGCACGACAAAAGAAAAACATGAGGTACGCTCTCATATACAGTCTCTTTATAAATTATTGAATTGGCGCGCCCATGCTTTTATTTTTAATCTTGTATGAACATTTTTTTTTACTTTTTAGTACGATCTTTTAAAGAAAAGTTTGTTTTTAACAAGTTTTTAATTATATTTTCTCGAATTATTTCGGTTTTTGGATACTTTTTCTCAACCTAATGTTTTGTTACCCAAATCCTAAAGTGTTCTGCAACCAGTCAAACAGAAGATCGTTTCAGGCTAGTATTTATTTTAGAATCAAGAAGTGAGTATTAAAAAAAATATTAAAATATACTTTTGAGTTATACAAATATATGAAAGTAACAATGGAATATTGTATTGTCACCCGACTTACGACGCTGTACAAAATTTCATCATACTATGACATCAGAAAACGAGTTAAATTAACTTTGCAAGATTTGGGGATACGACGAACCATTGTCAACTAGAGAAAAGAAAGTAAGTATAAAAAATTTAAGCCTGAAAAAAATGCGAATGTTTTATTGAAATAGGAATTTCAGAACGAGGTGACGGACTTCCCTAAAAATGTCCGTGATTTCTACGAGAACAAAATGTGCTTGTTTTTTGCTTTCTTCGTGGTGATTTGCGAGCGCTTACAAGGAGTGGAAAAAAGAGCTGGGTGGTTAATATTCGTTACATATAATCATCAAGCATGTTGGAAAATAGCTTTTTATTGACATGTGTAGGATCTCATAGAAATGGATTAAATACACTACTACTACAACTTCTAATAACATCTATTACTACTTCTGTTCTATTTCTTACTACTACTACTTCTGTTCTTTCTCTTACTACTACTACTTCTGCAAGTACTTCAAATGCCACTTTATACATCAATTCCATAATTTCTATTGCTGTTACTACTTCTTTTTCCCACGAGTACTGATGTTAACTTCAACTGGATACCATCATTCAATGTCATCAAAGGATTTAATACACATCTATTGAAAGATTAAACTCTTATACTACATATCATCGTTTAATGAACTACTGAAGAATTGGAAATTCAATGGTGTTTACAACACGGAATCAATATTTCTTCGTATGTGTGTTACAAAAAAATATACTAGTAATAATAATCCCAAAGACTATTTTCCAAAATAGCAGATGTAGCGTTGTACTATTCAAGATTCTCAACCTACATTAAACGCTTCTTGTTTCCCAACAATAATGGAATAGGAAGCCGAAATAAACCTTAAAAACACATTTTCAAAATCGAGTTTGAGGAAATATGCTTACAGAAAGTGAAGAATTGTTATTTTTGCAGTGTGTTAATTCCTCATATTCTAGCCTTGAATTCAATATTAATTTTTGAAAACACCGATCATCAATATTTCACGAGTTTTTGCATCTGAATGCAGACAAGTGTTCAATTACGTACGCAGAAAATCGGTGGAAATTATTATCCTTTGTCGAACCTGAAACCATCAAAATTTGGTTCATTAATTTCTTTATACAGGATTGGCAAGTATCCAATAATATCCTCACTAACCACTTTTTTAAATGTACTTTTAAATACTACACTGAAACATATTTAGGAAAATAAATACGCTGCCATATTATGTTATCTTGGCAATCAAAATTTTGTATTATTATCTCTAATACTATCTGAATAAGGAGAAAAACATCTCTGAGCACATTTTCTTCAAACACACGAGCTAAAGTGAAAGGCTAAATAAAGAATGGCATTTATTGTTATGGTCTAGCCTATGAAAGACCAGCGATATTTTCATAATGATAGTTGGAAAAGTTGTGGTATGGCAAATGATTGAAGTATTGCAATTACTTTTAGACATAATGAGAAGTATATGTGACTAGAAGATGTATATATAGCCTGATGTTGTCTATGTCTACATCCTTTATCCAATCACGCATTCAGAATAAAATAATAGTACAGAAAAGTCTAGTTTGAAGATAGTGGACATAATGTTAATGCCGGAAAGTAATTTATTACCAAATGCCAAGCGTATGTAACAAAGTATCCAAAAAGTATCTACTATAGTTCCCAAAAAAAGATTTGCACGCGTAAGGGAGATATGAGAACTGAATTTTCTTTCCAGAAAATTAAGTTTTGAAAAGTTTGTGTTTGCTGAAAGAAACGGAAGTTTAAACGTTTCTTTATTTATTAGATGCAGGAGACGTAACTATTATAACATCTGAAATTATTTTTTTAATGAAAATTAATTTTCTTTTGTCTTTATTATAACAATACATATACATGAATTAGACTAAATAATACGATTATTTTCTTGAAAAGGAACAAATGCAATCATAACATTCATTACAGAAACCGGACAAGTACACAAGAAGACTTTTTAAGGTAACAGAACCCTTTTAAGTTCTATTCTACCTGTGCTACCTATTGCTGTACTTCATGTCTTGAAACTGTACAGAACGTCTGCAGGGGTTCTGGTAAACTTATGAAAAATTTAACAAGAAAGACGATGTCCAAGAGGTCTTCTGTTAAACTTCAAAGCAGACAATTGTGGGACGGATACAGGAATTAAAAACGATTTTCACGGCGTATTGGTGGTAAAATTACAACTGACAAATATCAAGCAACCGTAGCTCAGCTCGTAGAGCTTTGAATTAGCAATCGGAAGGGCCTGGGAACGATTCCAGCGGCCGCCTATCCTGACTCTGTCTTTTAGGGACTTTCCTCAATCATAGTAGGGAAATGCCGTTATGGTGCCTACTAAATAAGCCCTATAGCCTACTACCTTTCAACTTCCTTTCCACCTCGCAATCCCGGCCTGAGCATGAGACACCTAAAGCCCATAAATACATTGAAATTCAAAATTAAACTGACAAATGTAACCATTTGTTTAGTCACCGTATGCAGTGAGCCTAAAGCCTTCCACAATAACTGTGATTTTTTAAATAATCGGGCATCTTGTCTATTAGGAATAGAGGTGCGATTTCTAGAAACAATTTTATATAAGTTGTTGGAGAACAGAATGCAAATCACGAGAATACGGGAGTCGATCACGTATTACACGCCACAAATGGCTACGTTAGAAAGAGTTAAACTAGGAAGGCTGGGAATTGTTAGATTTCTGTAAAAAAAATCACTTCGTAACATTTGACGGGGAACATTTATCGAACAGGGAAGCAAAATACACAACTGCAGTGCAGGGTGGCGGTCGGTAATTAATTACACTTTTGTTCAAAATATTTAGTTGATAATGTGGAAGAATTTCATGTGGATATGAGAACAACCACACGTGCTGTCACATGATTTGGCAATTAAGATTAGGAATAAACAAAGAGAATCACGACATAAAATTAAAGAAAGTTACCAGCAGGGAGGAAAAGGCGAATATGTAGTAGACAGATTGTGAAACGAAGTTAAGGCGAGTATTTGTATATTGCCTAAGCTGATCTTTCAGAATTACATATTAAGTCAATCAATAGATCAGACAGATATACATGCAGGATGGCGTGACATGAATCATCGTGTACAGAGAGCGGCTAGATAAAATCCTATCCTTACAAAAATTCATAGTAAGTATTCTTCTATATAAAATGCGGAAGAAGCACGGTTATACCGATGCACACGTCGCCGCAGAGGGGTGAAACAAAATTACGCGCTGTCGCAACCTCATTTCATTCTGTTTATAAGTAATATTCAGGATATTTTAATAACGTACAACAGGATATTATGTACCAAAAATGATGGACAAGGAGATCCCGTTACTGGTGTGAGCAGATGACCTACTTCTGTTGACGCAATCCAAAGAATCATTGACAGTGAATTTTGAATGGTTTACTAAATTTTAAGTTACCAGTGAATATTGGGAGGGAAAATAAAGATTTTGAAAATTTGATACAAATAATCATGGAAGAAACAGAGGACTTAGTGAGGGGAGGGATCGAACGGGTTAAATATTTTGAATATTGGGTTGATAGCAATAACAGAAAAAGTGCTACGACACGTAAAACGAAGCAAGGAAAGGCGATATCCGAATTGGGAGGTCTCTTGAGGGAGATGCCGGGCATGAGATTCGAACATACTAAAGGCACGTATCATACAGGAATTTTTGGAGAAGGAGCCAGAGAAAAGAGTTGACTACGGAAATATAAGTTCAATTCTTCAAGGCTTCTGGGAGTAAGGAATTGCTAGTTTCGGAGTTTTGAGGGAATGAGATATAAATAGGGAAAATGTTATAATGAAACTGCGAAGCATAAAGTAGGAAGCTGTGATATCAGATAGGACATATGAATGGGATGGATATGGGAAGAGATGGACGTAGTAAATGAGGAAATCTAAATAAACAAAGAACGTTTTGTGTATATAGATGGACCAAAGATTATAGCAGCTTGAAAGAATAGGACATCCTTCAAATGACTTGACATATGCAAGAAGAATGAGGTAGGACAAGGTAAATGGCCAGAGGAAAAGGGTGGAATTTTATGGCTTACATTAAGTTCGTGGAAGGAAATATAAAGGAACAATGAACAAGAGACACCACGTTTGACATGAGATGAAGAAGTGAGGTATGATATCAGAAGGGACACAGGAATGGGCTACATGGGGGAAAGGATGGACATGGACAATGGAGAAATATGAAAAGTTAAATTCCGCATGTTTATTATAGCAGTGTGCAAGGAGAGAACATGCTTCATATGACATGACATATATAAGAAGAATGAGGTAGGATTTGATAGGTGTCCAGAAGATAAGGAGTGAAATTTCACACATTACATTCGATGCGTGGAAAGAAATGTAAAGAAATAATGAAGAAGGGACACCACATGTTCGATATGAGATAAACAAGACAGCGAAATACATCTTTTCTTGCGCAGGGAAGTGACGCAAAAGTATCTAGAAAATATACAAAAATATTTAGAATACAAAAACATCTATATACAAAAACATCTGTATACAAAAATATCTAGAACAGCTGTCGAGTTATGTAATATGGGGTGCAATAAAAGACCTTGTAATGATAGAAAATGAGACTATGAAGACACTGGCACAATATATTACCAAGGTCAGAAGAACAATTGGAGGAACTGGGAGGTATAATGCATGTTAGGAGTTTAGAAGTGTGTAAACGTACCGATCTTCATGTTGTATTTATATCTTTGTATTTTTTATGATGCTTAGTTAGAGTTTGAACTATTTCTATCTGTATCTTTATTGTATGTATAGGCTACAAAGAAGTATGCTGGCCGTATAGAAAAGAGGTGTCCATAAGCACTACAGTTCGCACAGACAATAAATAAATATGAAATATGAATAAGAAGAAAAATTCTTCTTTCATGAGTGAGTAGGATCAAGCAACGCAGTTTCTTCTTTCCTTAAGTATTTTTGTTGAACTTGTCTGTTTTCTTAATAAACCCTTCATTCTGTGCTTGGTAACTTACCAGGGCAAGACATGAATAAATACACATAACAGGCCATAAAACTGTAGAAGCAAACATAAACGCAGTTCCTGCTGAAGGTTTCCTGCCTTCCATTCTATGCTTCCTAACTAAGACCGACACTCATTGCCTGACGTTGACATTTATACAAAAATGAATGTGACAAGAACATTGCCTCGCTAAAAGGCGCAATGTGTTGAAAGTCACGCTACACCTTGTTTTCGCATCACAGGATTCAAAACCATACGACACCTGTATCATAATATTCTATCATATGGCAGCGTGTATAAATATGTGCGTGTGTTTGAACAATGAAATATAGTAAAAAATAGAGTTGCACTTTCTTTGATCCAGAACCACACATTTTAACACAACACACACTGGACTATATAGAACTTATAAATAAATTACACTTAGGTAAAACTTCGGTAAACTTTATTTTATATGGGCCATTCTAGTAACTGTTGCTTCAGCCCGTCACGATTATCCGTCACGTTCTAGTTAAAAGACATCCATGCCCTTTCCGGGACTCGAACCCGGGATCTTTGAGTCGTTGGCGTAACGCCTTAGACCGCACGCCTACCCTGTCGGGAAATAAATTAAACTTAACAAGAAAACAATCAGTGAGATCATATCGAAACCGGCCCTGAAGTTTTACAAGGACAACTTACGTCCTATAGAGAGGTAATATAAAGATAATTAGCTGCCCATATTAACTGCAAGGTACCAGGATATGCGCTGGAATATTTGTGCGAAGAAAAAGTATATTTTTATCATTCAATCAACAGAAGTCACTTCTGATTCACTTTCGTTCTAGAATGAAACACTGCCGAGTCGAAGCGTCATCTCAAACATCGCAGCACTCTTTGCCAGGGATGTATTTAGGTGGTATGGATCGCCGAAATACATTTGTTTTTAAATTAAAAAAAAAAAACGATATGGATTTTACAAGACAAATCTGAATTTCGGGGCGGATGCGGCAGAGGCCAAACCCTCTAAATACGCCCCTGGCGAGAAGTGCTGCGGTGTGGGAGGTGACGCTTTAACTCGGCAATATTTCATTCAGCATGAAAGTGAAGCAGAAGTGACTTCTGCTGATTGAATAATAAAAACATACACTTTTGTGCACTTCGCAGCGATATCCCAGTCCCTATCTCGATACCTTACAGTTTATATGGGCAGCTAATTTTCTGTGTATGAAGTTTCTATAAGACGTAGATTCTTTTCGCGAAATTTCGATAGGATCTCATTGACGGTTTCCTTATAAGACGGAAAGTCAAGCATGCTCACTGAACGAAATTGTAATTGTCTCATAATACACAATATCAAATCTCGAGATCTGTTAGCAAAAGTTTTCTTCGTGAGACAAAGATTACTCTTTCAATACTTTCTTGAACAGTTATAGTGAAGTGTGTGACGGTCAGAATAATGTGATGTTTCGTAACCAGTGCGGGACTAAGCTTCTGTGCGTAATATCGTGGACCTACGGAGGGTTTAAAAGGAAAGAGATTGTGACAAATATGTCTGCTTATTGAGAGTTTTTGAAAACTTTTCATATCTATAAGCGTGTATCTATAATGTATTTCTTGATTAGAAAAATACAAACACAGTTGCCAGGAACAACCAGTAGGAAGAAAATAAATCGTATGCGATACTGAAATTTTAAACAAAGGGGGATATTATGTTAACCATAGAGTTTTCGAAAATATTTGATTTAATTGCAAAAGAAGAAAGCTTTAGACTCCTTAAAGTTATCTTCTTCCCGATACAAAACATAAATATGAATTCAATAGCCATAAATAAAATTATTTAAAAACTATCGTAACAGTAAACCATGTATTATATATTATATGGGTATTTAAAATCCTTCCTTGGTCCGCAGAGTGTTTTTTTCAAAGATATAAAAGTTTTACCCTGGTCTAGTGCTTTCTGTGGACTTTGGATCGGCATAGGGGGAGCACGAAATTTCGAGTCATACTGCTGACCATACTAACTGAGGTCTGCTTGAGTTTCAATAGGAGAATCTCAGTATGGTACTTAGAAAAAGTCCTGGTCGTCAGCTTCCTTCTTCCTACCTCCGGAAGAGTTCACTTCAGCGTACGTCTTTCTTCAAATATATGAGGGGTTTACGTCATAGCTGCCTCTATGGCCCAATTAATGCCTATTTGTAAAAACATTTTAGCGAATTGTATTTCTTGTATATCTGGTCTGTGACAGACTGGCTAACTTTTCGATTTGTCGGTCACGAGTCGAAAACATTGCTTTTATTTAATTGTAATGTGAGACCCGGAGACCGATCCCTTCTGTTCATTCTAGTCTGCTGGATTCTCTCTCTTTGTATATGTAACAAAGCAGGTTTAGCCCTTTTTCTTTCTGTATCAATGTTCTGTGATTCTGGTTTTGTTCTAATGGTTTGCCGATATTCTCGGTTAACTTCGTTATTTTGTTCTGTGAGGCTTTTTGTACTCATGTTTTTTACCACGGACCCAAGTGTGTATCAACTCTTCTCAGAGTCTGAGATTTTAATTGTTCATTAGGTACAATTCTTATTTCTTTCCGGTGTTTTGGTTTGTGTAGATCACGATTTCAACCATCTGGTGGTAGTGACTGTGGTTATGATATTATTTTAGTATTCTAAGTTTGTCTTTATGCAGTGAGAATTTGCTTTAATGGTCACCCACCCAGACATGTTCTGACCGGGCTCTTGGCTGCTTGACATGCGGTATATTCTGTTGGCTACATCTCTTTCTATTTTCTTCTTTTCTGTTCGGTTGATCTTCTGCTTGGAGGAGTTACTTTGGTTTCTGGACTTTTCCGGTTTCCCAGTTTCCTTGTTCAGATCTGCTGACCCTTGCTTTCGTAACTGGACTTCATTGTATGTTTCCGGTTCATGTGGTCTTTATTACTTTGTTTTGGTCCTTAAATCAGCCGATTTATTGTCTCTAATTACACTTTTCTCCTCCATTTTTATTTGTTTTGTAAATGTCATAGGTAATTTCCAATTTGTGTTTACAGGTTGGTATTAATTATCGGTATCTCAGGGCAGGTCCCAATATTGATACTGACGTCAGACACAGGTCCGGATTGTTCCAGTAGCTGTGCCTTTTTTTACAATGATTTCTTTTCACCCTATCTAATGTAGGTTTTACATTAGAACCACGAGCTCTGTGTGTAGTGTAGGAGCTAGTTGGTGGAATATTGGCTCTTTCCACTATTTATACTGAGATAAAACTTTTCCCGTAGTGTTTTCAAGCCTCTTTGGTTCGTCACATATTTCTAGGTAGCAGATTCAGAAGTCTCCATAAGTGTTGAGTATCGTATAGTTGGTTTCTCTCGCAAGACTCTCACGTCATCTGTATGTTAGGTTCTAGCTATGTTTTATTTTAGCCTTATATTTTTCTTTTCTAGCCAGTCACAGGTTCAGGGGACTCATGATTCTCTTCTTTGTTGTAGTAAGGGCAACCTACATTTCTTGACCTTTGAGCTAATTGTTCATTGAGTTTGTGTCAATAGCTTTTATTATTAAAATATTGATTTTTTTATAGTTTTTAATATTATAAATAATTGCCTAGTGGCAGTTTGCTGATTATTTTGGTTCCAAAAGGACCTGTGGTTAGCAACCTTTTCGTCTTTTATCAATTCTGTGTAATTCAAAGTAGTTTGCTAATTTTAAATATAGCTTTTTCATAGTTATTCGCCATTATACAGTGGAACTGAATATGTGAGCATTACTTTTTTCTACTTTCGAGCACTATATTTTAAGATGGCCGCAATGAGTAGGAAATGTTTAGTATTCAAATTTACGCCTGGAGTATATTCTCAACAATAAAGCAAGGATTAAATTTGTATCTTGAACGATAGTGGAATTATTAGCATTTAAAAACTCGCTATGGTGAAATTAGTAGGCGACCATATTGATGACATCATATTCGACATAAACATGTGCCGGACGAAAGTCCACCAATCAGTTTTGACATACTGGATCACGTGCATGTTCAAAAAGCATTGGGAGATTTTGCTATCTCCCTATACGAATGGTACCGATGACCTAATTGGAAGGATCTGACTCATGTACTATAGTGGAAGTGTAGAATTCCGTTGCTAATATTTTTAAAACTCTGATTTTACTTAGAGAACAGAACATAGACCAATTTTTAGGAAAGGAAAGTTGTATTCCAGAATAAAGTGACACATGTAGATTATACGAAACATCTCCCATCACAAGTTAGCAACACTATTTGTTATCACAGTAATAACAAGAACAGTGGTATACCCTGTTGCAATTTCCATATTGACGTCAGTGTTTTTACATTTCGTTTTTGAAAAGAAATGTGTCAATTTTTCATCATCTCCGGCAAAACAGTACATACCCTGCAGAGATTACGCATATTAAAACTTCTTGATAAGCCTCCAGATGATGGGAACGAAAAATATTCGAGCAACGATCATCGAAATGAAGCTAGGCTAAAAATTGCAGAAACACACAGAGAATTTCCCGTTTGAAGAGACTGATTACTAAGGAAAACCAATTAAATACTTGCATTTAAGTATTGAGTTTCGAGCTCGAATTTAAGATATCAAAGTATACTGATATGAAATTGAGCTATGGTTTGTACTTCAGATAAAGGCAATGTGAACTATAAATTTGTCTATCTGTGAGTTGGCAGTCGTTTCGTTTATTAAGAACGTGGAGTGAAGATTAGGTCATTCCAACTGAGTGACAATACTGAAAAGGTAGTAGCAGCTGAGTTGGTAGTCAATAAGAGATGAATATAAAATGCGCCTTCAACGAAGAGTAAATAGGCGAAATAAATTAAGGAAACAAACATGTTCTTGCAAATAGCCGTTGATTGAATGCATTTCAATATCCAAAATTCTTGTTTCGGAAGTTATTCGTATTAAGTTTGCAACTGTTCTTTGTGAATGTCTTCAACATTCATAATATTAAGCATGATCATGTTTGTCTGCAATTTCTCAACGAACGGACTGGAAGAACGTTACCTAATGAAATGTATTCTTTTCGTCATAATTTTGTGACAAATTCCTGAACAGCTACCGTGCGATAGGAATTTCTGATGGTTTAAAGCAAACTTCGACGAAATCATAGAATTTATAGGATTCATAAAATAGCAGATTACAAAGTCATAAAGCACTAACAGTAACCAGTTTACAGTATATGAATTTAAACTTTCTCGGATATGGTATTGAAATTTGGAAAAAGCTGGTGATACACAATTGCTGCCAGCATCTTGCCATTTTCTAAATACAGTACTCATTTATCATGCACCTGAACAATCATGTAAAAAGAACCACGGAACGCCGTAGCTCAGTGGTAGAGCGCTGGCTTCGATTCCATATATCCTGGGTTCAATCCCAGCGGTCGACTATCCCGGCTGAGGTTTTCCAAGTTTTCTTCTCAGTCACACCAGGCAAATGCCGAAATAATAGCTTAAAGTTAGGCCATGGCCTAATCCTTTTCGCGTACTTTTCCCTACCCTATCCAGACTTGAGCTTTAGATATCTGAAGGCCATAAACAAATTCAAATATAAACAGAACTGGGAAGCTAAAGGTGTCGAAAGCTAATGGTGTATAGAAGACAACAATTCGCCAGAGCTTTATTATCCTTAATGACCAATCTACCCACAAAAGAATGATACTACTATCCATAACCAGCATAATTAGAGTCGCTTCTAGACACCTAACATTAGATCAGGTTATCATCAAGCTCATGAAGCTCTGCTTCATAGCAACTTCTGAAAATCAACTTTTGATTCACGTTAGACAAAATTACCCAACAATATTGCAATGCAAAAATAACGTAACGTTAGTTAGTTATATACAGCTTTCACACACAAAAGTATTATTGAAATAAATTGAAAATTAATACATTTTTGTCTTCATTAAGTTTTAAATAGTATTAAAAAAAAAGAAATCCTACACTATCCTTGTAGCATAGGTTCTCCCGTATTTTCTTGGTAAAATCTCTTAACATCCAGTTGGTCTATATACATGTGTTGAGGTGAATCCTTGTTTGTTATGATACTTACCGAAATCGAATCCAAATATTATTTTGCCTAATGTTAGTAAAGACACTTCCGTTTCACTAGGTGGCGTAGAGTATCTCACTTTGGGATTCATATTTCTAATATTTGTGGTAGGTAATAGAAAACGTAAGAGATAACCAAACGCAGAACGTCATAGCAAACATCTACTGGGTTTAAAATAATATCTAAAAATCATGTTTTAATTAACTCTTTCGTATTTTCAATTTAATTTTTAACAACATATTTTCCGTTATTGATATTGCTTCTGCAGAGAAATAAAACAAGAACTGAAGAGAGCAATTCAATGGAAAATGCAAACAGAAGCACAACAGTTACTCGTATTTGCAATAAAACATAACAGAAATAAATTTTAATTAACTCTCATTGACCACTAACAGAAGCTCTTGGCAGCAAACGACAGAAGCTCTTTGGCATGAAATAATATGCCAATCTTCAAAGACATTTTCGGATATTGGATGCTTATTTTTAACCAGTGTTGTAAATATTTTTCTGTATGGAGGAATTAGAGCAGTACTATTTGTTACATGAGTGAACTTCTATAAAATATATTATTATTCTTTATTATAACGTTATGTTCAAACTCAACCTCATTTGCCTTGAGACGATTATGATGATGCACTAACCATGGCACTAGTTTTATCGTAATTGCTTTAAGTGGGCGTGGCTAGCGTGAACATTGTGCCCGGAAACATTAACGTTGAGGTTGTGGCAGTAAGAAGCATTATCCAGTGGCTATAATTTCGTCATTAGTGCGTCAGATGTAGGGGCCATGTTCAAGGACGTATTGAGTAAGGTAGCATAAATTCGTGTTCAGTTCGCACTATTTTAATTTCGCTTAACCCTAGCCACAACGGGTGTGGTTAAACCCAAACTTACATCTCATTGGATAGCTAATTTATTATACTTCCTCATGGTGTCTGTTGTTATTCTGAGATCAATTTTACTTTCTTAGCTTGGAGTGTAAATCAAAATAGGATATGTATTGCCGCGCAGGGAAGTTGCTTAATTTTTATTATAACAATGAGTACGGATATTGTAGATATGTGTGTTCCAAAGTATTTGACTTGGTTGCGGAAGCAGTAAAACAATATAATTTAAAAAGTGAATTGCAAAACAAAGAATTTTATCAACTGTGCCTGAAGAAGTTTAAGATGCCAGTTTTCTTACTTTCATGTTTACGAGAGAAAAATTCATATTGTACGAAGTAGATTTGATTAACCATTTGGTGGCATATTGTATTGCATGCAGATGAAAGTACACTTCTCAAGGACCTTATAAATGATGGCTGAAAACCTTTGAAATATCGAGATATAGGACAGTGAAAGTCAGCTGTGAGCAAACGTTATGTAATATGGAAGTACAGAATAAAGCAAATTTAAGAATATCAAATTGGAAACAAGAAAAAAAGAATACTAATTAGGACATTCCTCATATATAAATTGTGGGCCTCGGTGGTTCAGTGTTCGAGCGCTCATCTCTGGTGCTGGGCGCCGTCGGTTCGATCCCAGCTCATGCCATGTGGGCTTTGTAGTGGACAAACATCGTGTGCGTGGATTTTCTCGATGTACTCCCGTTTCCTCCAACTTTCTTCATTCCACCAATTCTCCCATTATCATGCATATAGCTTTAGTCAGTTTCCTAAAGGTTTAAAATAAAATTCAATATAAATTGTATGTTGAAGGTAAATAAAGGGAAATGAGGAAGAGAAGGGATCGGATAGAGCTCACAGATGTAATCATGAGAAAAAATCTAAGAGAAACAGGAAACCACGTTTGTCATCATGGCTGACATAAATATCCATAGTCGATCTAATCGTCAACGAACACAATCCACGAACTTTATTAACACGTCTTCTAATAGACACGTATAACTACTACCACCACCACCACTACCCATACCTACTCGTCGTATCTTCCAAACCACTTCAGATATAGTTATTATATTCCCAATCTAACAAACCGAAGTCAAGTCCATATTCTCGATTCTGTAGGAAATGACCACGTACCTATAAACGTGCCCATCAAACTCCGTTTTCAAACCCGACGTAACCCTCCATTATATTTTTAAACTATGTTTTAAGTGGAACTTTATACATATTAAGAAGGAAGAAGAACTTAATTATCTCTTTTATAATTAATATTTGTTTTATAAGTCATTTCAAGTGAAAAGTTAATGTACATGCCTGAATATATCGACTTGGGTGATCGTGTAATTTAGATCGTAAAGCAAGCACTAAATAAATCGTTCCCTAGCAAGTATATCGCTGGTAGTTTTGAACGGATGATCATCCTCCTTCTAAGAGGTTCCCCCAGCTATTCAGTATCTCAAACTAAGAGGCGATAATTGGGTGTAGCAGTAACAGAGAGACCACTTTACTTGGGGACTGGACTCTTAAACAGAGTTCTCCTTGAGAACAAGTAATTCCCTTACAGAAAGGTCCTCACCAAGCGAATGTCCTATCTGATTAAAAGGATAAACTACCGGGTACTGATTTCTCATCCGAGAGGCCATACATAGAAAGGACTGGTCTCCTAACGGAGAGGTTAGTTCTCTTAACGACTGATCTCTTCAGCGATATCCAGCGGCAGTGCAGTACGACCCTTGGAAGCACAACGGACCACTACGTGCCCCGTTGGTGTGGGTTTGAGCGGCACGTACTATTCGCCCAACAGAGGTTCCACATCAAAATTTCTTCTTGCCCCCACGAATGATAGTAGTTTCTGGTCAGAGCTTCACAGGGCCATGAGCAACTTGTACTGGTGCTTGCACAGTGGACAATGAACGTGTTAAACATTTTGAAAACACTTCTGTATAGATAAGTGATGTCAGTATTTAATCCTATGCCAAACAGTGTCTAAGATCATGTTTAAAACAGTTTAGTTCGGAGATTAAACGCGCTATGGTCAAGTAAGACAATAATATTCCAGAAAAGGAGGATTTCTTCTGTAATATAAGCCTAATGAAGATAAGTTTTTAATTTCTTCAAACATTTATAATCATGCTATCATTCCAATAAAACTTAGAAAATGTCAACTTCGTTGGGTCAATACTGAAACTAAGAGCACAATAGAAAGATGTTCTTTATACGTATTTGTTACAGGCCTTCAACGGAGAAAGTACGGCAGACATATTACATATATCGCAGTTTTTTAACTCTTCATAAAATAAACATTTATGACATATTGACGCACTTTCAGGTAATTTATTCATTATTTTAAATATAAACAGAACATGACTCTAAAGCTTCTGTACCTGAATGTTCACAACACTTTTTTGCTGAAAAAGGAAAATGACACTGTTGGTCAATATGCAAATTTAATAAATATTGTTTGCTAATAAATTACAGAGTGTGTATGTGTTGTTACATATTTATTAGATTAATAGCTGCAGCTATTTACATAATTACATACATTTACTTAATCTCCTGCGTAATTGAATCATTCATATTGGGAAACGATAATATTTTAATAGTATTCTAAATTAAGGATTTTAAAAAAAATGTCATTAAAATAATTAGTTGATACGTTTTCAAGCATTTTTTTATTAGTCACCCTCCTCCGTAGGCTAAACCTTGCAAGCTCAATACCATTATCAATTTATGGTAACTCACTAGCTCTCCTAGTACGAAAAACTGTCAAACGTTATACAAAATGTAATCAAATAATAATCGTACCTGAAAGAGCATTTAACATGTGAATCTAAATTAATTCATTTGAGTTAATCGAAATTTTAATTTAAAATGTAAAAAGAAGTATGTTTTTGCACTGGGTGCGGAACCGTCAAATCAAGTAATATTTCGATCTCGAATCACGAAGAACCATAGTTCTTTGAGTGACGCTAAGAAACGAGTCTGTTATCGGCACTCACATATATACAGCTAATTTCGGATCTAGAAAACTATAAGTCCGATTTTTATGCTTGAAGTGGCATTTGAAAGCTCTTTGCCATACTAATACACCGAAAAAAATGGGCCGGTAGGACCTCTCTGGGACCCCTTAGGGCGCTTACAAAATTCAGAATTTCACATTTCTGGTGATAGCACTTACCACAGACCGTATAGGCAAACGAAGCTTATGGAATCGAAATCTACGCTTCAATTCTTTTCAAACGATGTATCATACGTCAAAATCGGTGAACGGGTTAAAAAGTTATGACCTTTTTAGTCCAATCACAGAATTTTCACAAATGATAGAAAAGGGTCTCCGTCATTCTGTCTGTCGTTTTGCTTTAGCCCAAAGTGGTTGGTGCCGGGGGTTTTAGGGTCAATTGTTGTCCCAAACAAGTTTGAGTAAATCGAAGCTTATTTTGTTGATAGAAGTTACCGTTTTCGAGATACGGGCCAAAATTGACCTTTTGTATGAAGACTATTCATTTAAAAAAAAAGAATAGGCAGCCTTATAAAATAAGTATTATCAGTATAAAAACTCCTTCTGGGTAAAGACAAGCGTGACGTAAGAATTCTACTCACAAAAGAAGTGATATCTATTTTCCGAGTTACTTTCTTTGTGTCAATATGGCGAAAAGATACAAAGTCTCCTAATTTATTACAAAGAAACACTTCCGTCATAGTGACACAAAGAAAGTAACTCGCAAAATGGATATAACTTCATTTGTGAATAGAATTCTTGCGTCACTCTTGTCTTTACCCCGAAGGTTTTTTTAATACTGATACCATATACAATGGAAAAGAACTTTTAAGTTTTAATTTATAATATCAAACCAAATCTTGTGTTGTTTTCTTTGTATAAATATTGGTTAATAAATATAAGCATGGCAATGTGACAATATAAAGAGTTAAATGTCTACTTCCATTTAATGGAAACGATAATCTAGGGTAGAATACAGAAACCATTTGAAATAAAACTACAAAGTAACTTACAAGAAAGTCGGAAACGATCAATACCTGAACTGCTTTGGTTTAACTCAGACAGAAAATACCCACTTCTTCGATTTCCATTTGCCAGTTACAGAACAACCAAAACAGAGGATTGCACTTTCTCTGCTGGGTATCTTAATTTCTTCTTTCGTTCTTTGACTATTGAAATGAGCGGGAAAGGGACTAATTTAATCCCCCTCTTATTCTCTCTCTCTCTCTCTCGTTTCCTGTCTCCTTCAGATAACAGATAAAAGTGAAAGCTGAATTATGTTCCAAACTTTTGGTGTGGAAGAATCGACTTTCGCTAAGAGACTTAGAGGAACTTTTGAAATTTTGTTCTTACATTGAGGACAATTTTGTAATAAAAATTAAAAAAGTCTCGCAAAAAAAAAACAAAAAACTTTCAGTATCTTTATAAACTTCCTACGAAGTAAACCACATTGATACTCTAAATACGGTGTTTAAAATTCGAAACTTATGCTTGCTTAAATTCCGAACAATATAACTAAATATAATTAAGTTTATAATTTTGGAAATCACTATATGAAACACCACGTATGTTATATACATGAATGGAATATCAAGATATAAATATGGAAAACTTCGTGATTTTCATATCTTTGTATCTTAAACTTTAAAATTTAAGGTCAAAATTTTAAGATACAACGTTAATTAAAGTACAGTGTAATGATATCAGAAAGGACTCATTCCTGTGTGAGTTGATGTTCAGTGAACTTTTGAATACTATATGCAATATTTTAAAGCAGGGGGTTAAAAACATGTAAGCAGTGCTTCTTCAAGAAAATTTTATTCGGGGAGAGGACTCACGAAAGTGAGGACTCACGACTCCTGGGGAAAGGACTCACGAAAATTATATAACTAATGCATGATTCCAATGTGCTAAAATATAAAACATCAAAAATGTTACTTAGCAATATGTCGTATTTACTTATCTAACCTCAAAATAACATGAAGCATATTTATAGAATGTGCTATTATATACTTATTTCATTATACATATGGGTAATACAAGTGTTGAGACTAATTCTTTTGGAGGGACGGTTGAATAAAAACCAGCAGGGCAAAACGTAGCCGAAAGCATGCATGAAAGAAACACTGCACGTAATTGTGAAAATGTTAATATGTTAACATTTCGAAAGGTGGAGAGTTCAACTTTCCAAAGTGATGAAAGGGAGGTAGAAGCACTGTTCAATTTGGCAGGGGATATGGTGGGGATATTCCCCGGTGCCTGAGGATTTCATCCCTGGTTGTCGACTCAGAATATCATCCCAATCAGGGATAATTTCTACTCAAATAGGTAGTAGGTTGAAACCTACAACCAACTATTAGGTTTAGAACCCTTTCGTAATTTATAACAAATGGAACTCTGGGTAGAAGTATTAATAACGATTAAAAGTCCAGGAAATATCAGAGATACTTAATGTTTAAAAGTATACATCTACAGACCAGGGTAAATGGAGACAACTTTAGCTACAATATGGAAGTTAAAACAAATAGGAATCAAGAAGAAAATGTAATCAAACAAAATCGAAATCCGGAAATGTTTACAAGATCGTTTGCATTCAGAACGGATAATGTGGATATCCTATGAAATGATTAAAACAAAGGAAAATCGTACAGTGGGTACATTTAATTAATGCGAGTTCGTTTCAAAGATCAAGAACACGAGACTATAAAAGAATATCGAAAACTTGTCCTAGAACATTTCTTAAGTAAGTAATTTCAGTTGAAACATCATACACGGAGTGCTTCCATTAATAGATTAACATATTTCTAAACAATTTCGCATCAAGTTGTTGTAAAAAACAGAAAACAATTTCATGATGTACACTTTCTCATATAGTTTGGTTTGATAGTTTTAAATTTACATCTGACAAGATCTTGTATTTTTCTGATTACGCATGTTATCAGCTTTCTACACTGAAATTCTCTTTCTACATTGCATACAGTATCCCACTGAACATTTGTCTCTTTGGACACCAACTTATCAACTCACAGATGAATGATCATTCTTTCTGATCTCAGCGCAACACACACTATAGGACAAACACCATTTCACACCAGAATTTCTGTTCGCGGCAAAAACGTTTCTTTGTCAGTTAATCCTTTACCCTTGTCACTTATTCCTCTCCCGCCCATACAATTAATTTTATCTTATCTTTATCTTAACTTATTCCTCTTCTGAAAACACGTGTCTTCAGAAGATGCTATTCAAAGATAATTACATCAGTTTTAGCAGACTGACACAGTCTGAAAAGAAAATCAACATCTTCCTGTCAAGTGCTCGTTTTTTCCTTCCTTTTCGGTGCAAAATACTAGTTGTCTTTTAAAATTGCTTTAATCAACGTCAGAATATTTGAAGATGAATATTTTCCAAGTGAATTATCTTACTATATTGGCTATGATAACGTACTTTGTCTCAGGAAACCAAACTGTCCAGTATACACATTGGCTTTCTGAATTACTCTATAAACCCTTGTTTACGTGGCACACATCCACACGTTAATTAAATTCCTGCGATACCCGACGAAGAATATACGGTTTTATGATATGCAGAACACGTTTCATCCTGCTACGAAGAACATGGAAGGACGTGGGTGATGGTTATATGTGAGTAAGTGAGTGAGTGAATTGTTATTAACGTCCTACCCGCTTGGTCACTCCGAAGTCAATGGTGATATGTAAATTGCGTTTTTAACGCACAATAAAAACAAAACAAAAAAAAATGGGCGTGGTGAGAGACCTGATGAACAGGGCTACGGGAGAAGATTATTTTCATCTGTAGCACTGCCAATCCAGCGCTGTGCAAAAACAGAATTGAGAGCACTCGCACATTTACGGGGAAGAATTGAGATCGTAGTTGTAGTAATGGCCATTTCGAGCATGTGATGCATCCTTTTGAAACCTCATACGAACTCATACTTCACTCTAATAACAAAAGATTTAGACACGTCAAATCAGAGCACATAGAATTCCTTCTTTTGCTGACTTGTCAGTTTGGAAAACGCGGATCCTACACTGACTATAATCGAACTACTGGTAAAATATATGAAACTGGAAGCCATATCTTTGACTCACGTCACCTTACCAATTCTTTGTGAATACCCTGTATATTGATCTCTCATTACTAACTGAAACAAATATTGTTAGGTAAGAGAATATTGTCAGGTAGTATCAACTCAATGATAGTCTTACTCACTTTAAAAGTATATATGGATTTTGCACTTTAAAATATTTTCCCCCATATCTTAACTAAATCATTTTTTTTTACTAATTCGTGCACACTTTTCATGTCCGTTTGTTATTTCAATACTTTCTACACATCTTTTCTTCACGTTTCACACTAATTATTGCGTACCAATAATTGGTTTTGATAGCTTGGACATAAAGTAAATGCGTTAGCGGGGACTGAGGGGGGGGGGGACAAAACCCAGATACTTTCAATAAGCTGAACAACGAAGAGCACAAAAAATTCAATTTTCTCTCGATGCATTAAAAAAGTTCGATATAATAATAGGGGAACCAGAGTTCATCAGGGCGTACTGTATACAAAATGTTTACAAGCTATATTTAAATTTCAATTCATAGAATGTAAGCGCGCAAGAATTGTTTATAATGTGATAATTTTCCTATAATTTTTGAACACATTGTTCACACTTCATGAACCAAAAACGCGGATATTTCTATATATTGTCGCGTAGAAAAGGTGTGAAATAAGTTAATTATTTAGTTACGCTGTAACATGCACTAATGTTATTGAAAATTGTGCTCGTCAAAGGCAAGTACTGTTTTACAAAATATCGTTAGTAATGATGAAGAAGCAATTATCTTAATGCAGTCTTGATCAGGATTTCCTATCAAATGGCTTGAAGGAATCTGTGTGAAGACAGAAGTTCGACGAAAGAGAAGAAGAAAAGTGAATGTGAACAAGACAAATGAAAGACGAAGGATAATTTGTCAATGCTGATAAATTGGATTCGTTTTCCGTTTCCTTCTTCAGTTCTTTATACAGAAATCAGTGCTTTCAAGAAAAATTATCTCTCTCTCTCTCTCTCTCTCTCTCTCTCACCAACACACATATGTCACACACATATGCCCATTCTCTGTTACTCTCTGTGTTATTGATGGATCACCTGAAGATATAAAGAAAAGATTCATCTCAACGGCTCCTTCTTAAGGCTTAAGTTTCTTTCTGTCTCCGTTAATTTCCTTCTGCAAATTGATTAATTACAACAGAAGATAATTGAGAAACTAATTGTTCTGTATTACGAGTTACTTTCATGACAAAATTCACATTTTACTAGAAGAAAGATGATCATACATTCTCTTATCAGTTCTTTAGTTATCATTGAAACAAAAGTAATTGTAATTATCCGAAATTAATTCTGAAAATAGAGACACAAAATAGCGATGAGCTGAATACGAAGTTGTGGTATGAAACAACTGATTAATCTATTGAAAAGGAACGACAAGTTCACTCTAAAATAATATATACAGAAATAAATTGTATTTTAAAGAAATGTTTAATTAAGAAGGTAACACGTTAGGGACATTGGTAACCAGAAAACTAGATTCGATATTTCATGTTAACTCTTTAATATTGCACCACATGGAATCAGATTTGACGTCACACAGCGTTACATGCTCAAGCATACGTCACGACTGTGCGAGGCCAGATCACAGTGAACTGCGGAAATTCATGATGTAACATGAATTTCAGCAAATGGTATATAAACCTATGTAAGGGAGAAGTGAGAGACCAGTTAGACTTGGGCCCTTGTCGTTGATAGAAGCTCTGTTACTTTAAGATTTTTCCATTTGCATAAGGTGAGTGTCAAAGGTGATTTATTCTTGAGTTGTAAACATGGAATTTGTCACACACTAAATCGTATTTAGAGAAACTTAGTGTCAATTGTTTAGACAATCTTTCCCTTACTTTAATACCAAATTTAATACTTATGCTCTACCAACATAACAACACATACATGTCACAGCTAGCAAACAATTAGACCATAATTGTACTCAGTCAATTTTGACAATTAAATCCTAAACAATCTAGACGAACGGGACTGAGGAAAAGTTACGCCTCACGCTTGTACTTGACAAGCTATTTTGGAAGAAATTGAGAACTTCTACACTATATATTTAAAACAGTTTCATAAACATTCGTCCAGTCACCCAGTAATTTCTACTGCACTGATTTTCATGAATATTTTTGAAAACGTTCGAATTCAAACCTAAATATGTTATGAAACATTCGCATCCCTTTTCTCGTCATCAACTTGAAAAAAAATAAAAATAAAAATAGAATCGGGATTTTCTCCCTATGCATTTCTTACGGGAGCTCTTTACGCAGAACCGTTGTCCAGTCACCCAGCAATTTCTACTGGACCGATTTTCATGAATTGTTCTTTAATATTCGTATTTATGCATAGAAATGTTATCAAGTATTCCGGGCGTAGAGGTATTCCGGAACGCCGATTTCTTAGTGTTGGCAACGAATTTTTGAAATTAAAACTTTCAATTGCTGCCACACAATTTGACGTAACCGCATCAAACTTAGCAAACACATTAGTCGACACAATATAACAATTGAGTTCCAGCCCCCAACTGTGAGTGTTGTCAACCTATTTAAAACTTAAAATTCTACAAATGTGTTTACTTATACGAATCTACACGCGCCCATTGATTTGCACCAAATTTTGCGTACATATGCATTAGGTCATAAAAGTACTTCGGATGTCCCAGTTATCAGTGTTGCCAACCAATTACATAAATAAATATTTAAAATTGCTTCCATACCATTATATCGATCACCACAAAAACTTGACATTTAGGTGCTGGCAATTATCATAGATGTATCCTTAGTGTCGCATGCGTCACAGTTATCAATGTTGCCAAACAATGACAAAAATCAATATTTCAAATTCCTTCCATACCATTGGACAGATCAGCACTAAATTTGGTATTTAAATACTGTAATAGATCAAAGAGCTACTCCGAGCGCCGAAGGTGTCACAATTTTCAGTGTAGTCAACCAACGTTTTTTTTTTAATATTTTTTAAATTGCTTCCATACAATTGGGTATATCAGCACCAAACTTGGCATTTAGGTACTAGGACAGTGGACATTTCCGTTATATATTTTACCATTTCTTTGTGTACATCAGATTAAATAACATATAATATTTTGGAAATTTCAATGCTACGGTTTTCCGTTATGTAGAAATAGGTTATAGCATGAAATATTGATAACTCAATCTCCTACGTCATACAACGAAAATCATCTTCTGATTGGTTTGACGTAATCAATTTGTACTATTTCCGTAGCTATATGCTTCTCCCTATGTTGCGTTCCTTATTCAGAAGTTTGAAGACGAAAAAACAAGAAAGAGAAAGAACATTCGCATCATCACTTAACGAAATAATTTACGTACAAATCTGCAGAACACACTTCAATAAGTTAAAACACGAAAACATGTTTTTAATAACATAAATTACTCGAAACAATGACAGGGGTCAGTCTTAATTTGCAATGCTCTTCTTATCGCTAGTTTGTGTCAATTTTGATGTTTTGACAATGTAGCGCAATTGGTTAGGGCACACAACTTACTTTCATCTAAGGATGTTCGAATCCTATCAAAGGCCGTGTTTTATTTTACTACACGAAACGCAAGAGTAAAGTCCGTTACAGCTGGGAATGCATTTGTTGTGATGGCGCTAGTATCACCAAAACATTCTTGTTTACAGGAACAACTCGTTGTCGAAAGCAGTTTCCAATGCAGAATATGATTCGAACACTTATAAGGCCTTTATGAAAGAAAGTGGAAGGGTAGGACGAGATCTACTTGATTTTCTATTAAAGAAAGGAATGCGCAAGAGACTATTTTTCGTATTTTAATGGAAGATGCACGACGCAACGTACGTCAGACATTGGTCTCATTGGTCTTGCAAGGGTAGTGAAAAGTCTATATCTAATGTAACATATTGTGTCTCACATTGTCCATTGTCGTTCTTGTAAGGTAATTACACGATGTTTCCAGAGGTTAACATACCGAAATATGACGAGTTCGAATCCCGTTCACGCCAATTGAAGAGAGAAATAAAAAAAAAAGGTAATCACAAAAGAGCTGTCGTAACTCAGTGGTAGATTATTGGCTTAGAATTCGGGAGGTCGTAAGTTCAATCCCAGTGGCCGACCATGCTGACTGAGGTCCGTCCAGGGGTTTTCCCTCAGTCACACCAGGCAAATGCCGGCTGATAGCTTCCTCTATTATTTCCCTTACCCTACCCCAGCCTGAGTCTTAGATGCCTGAATGCCATAAATTAAATCAAGTCAGTTGAACAAAGAATAATCCATAAAAGTTTACAGGATGAGGGAGTAATATTCACTTCCGAAGTGCTGCAATTTCCTTAACACAAAGACAATGAGAACTCGTTGTGGCCGAGAGGTTAGCACGCTCACTTCAATGCGCGTGGCCACGGGTTCAATTCCTGCTGGAGTTCATTAACGTTAATAAAAAATCAATAAATTCTTTGAAAATTATGGCTGTGCAATTTCCCGAAATAATATAGCTCCCAAAATGAGCAACGTACGTTCCCAGAGCATTAAATAAATATTTTATTCCCACTATGTGGAATGGCAAAGAGGGAGGGAGATATTGCTTTGATTACGGTGCTATTCTTGTATTTGTTTGGTGGGAAGTGATTGAAAGAGTAAATCGGGACAGGATGGTTGGTCTGAGCATTTCTTTACTCTACCATCTGAGGAATGGCTTCTTATCTATGTTACGAAAAAGTCCCAATCATCACAAGAGCTACATATTGTCCTTAGGGATTTCATCGGGACACGAATTGAATTGATTTATGGATTTTAGACATCTTAGGCTCAGAACGTCATCGAGACAAAAACTATATAAACAGTGATACACCCACACCAAATCAGTTGACTCGTAGGTAGGTACGCGGATTTGAGCCCCACGGCCGATCATCATGGCTGAGGTTTTCCAAGGTTTCTCTCAGTTTCACCAGGCGAATGCTAGGATAGAACCATAAGGACTTGGTCGCTATCCTTCCAATCCTCTCCCATCTCTATCCCAGTCAGAGTCCTCTAAAAGACATACGAAAGCAGATTATAATGACTAATATCCCAATAATCTTCTTTGTTATTATTCTGCCAACGCTATAGAGTAATTATGCGTAAATTCTGATCAACGCAAATATAATCGATATACTGACCTTTATTAACGTGAGCAATATAACCAGACCGCCACAGAGTGGGAGAGATATTGTCGGTCGAGTTCTAGTTTGTAGGTACCATTCCGGCATTTGCTGGTGTGACTGAGGAAAAAAACTTTAAAAGTCAGAATGTGCGACCGCTGTTGTTTACATGTTAGTTGGCGGTTTGACCACCTGCATTCGGAACTGAAAAGAGCTATAACTTCAACGTAATAGTTTCAATTTACATTTTTGTTTCTTACATGTTTTTATGATTATTTTTTACAATGACATATTAAAACTATTCAATATATTCACGGGCTTCAAGTAGTACGTTAAATTGTTAACAGATGGCATTAACGAGCATTATTAATTAATATGCTTTTAAGTTATTGAAGAAATGCTTCACTAAGATTCATTAGAAAAAAGTATACGATTGTCGGATGTTAAGAGAAAAAATAGGTAATTCTTTTTAAATGCCAGGGTTCTAAAGAGCATTATTAGAAGATATATTATGATTTAATCATGAAAAAAGAGCTGCTATTAGTTAGTGTTTAAGCCACCAAAATATATCAATATCTTAAAGAAATATTAAAAGTAAAAATCAATTTTAAATGAATAAAACGAACTAAATGACGTGTTAAGGCATACAGAAACGCTATTCACCACTTATAGTATTTCTTTCAATCCATTTTTACTATCTCTTGTTAACAATACTAACAAATCAAATACCATCTGTATGTTAATGACAAGCAGTTGGCAGATTGATTACGTCATAACATGGCGGCGGCCGATTAAGCGCAAGCCTGAGACGGTTTCGAAGCAAGGCTTTATTACTCTTGATAAATGCATCACAGAAAGAAAAGAAAATGTTTTCCGCAGTCTACTTTAACAGAAGGATTTTTTATTGCAATAAAAAATACTACCGGAAATATCCATAATTAGTGCTGACAATATTTCAAATTGTTTCCATTACATTGGACTGAGCAGCACCAAACTTGGCATTTAGAAACGAGGTGAAGTCAGAGAGGTACTCCAGGCACTACAGCCGTTATCAATGTTGCCGAACATTTTCAAGAATCATCTTCAAATTGCTTCTATATTATTGGATTTTTCCGCACCAAACTTGGCATTTAGGTACTGAGAGAGATGAGAGCTACACCAGGTGCCGCAGGCGTCACAGATGTAAATAGTTCCAACCAAGTTAAACATTCAATATTTCAAATAGCTTCCTCACCAGTAGACAGAGCTGCACCACACTTGGGATTTAGGTAGTGGGCAGAGATATATTGCATGCGCCGCACGTGCCACATTTATCAATATTACCAACCAATAATGTTATTTCAGTTTTTGCTTGGGGAGGGGCAAGATCATTTAAGAAAGGTCTTATATGACATATCGCTTGGCGCGTTTCACCTATTTCCAAGTGTAACTTTTACTTCATATTCTGTATATACGTAATTCACATGCATCTCCTCTCTGTTAATATGATACAGCTAAAAACAAGTAACAATCATATCTGACATACAAAAATAAGGAAATTTTAATTGTTAACTTTATGTAAAGTTTTATTTACAGCAGATAAAAAGCTCTAATGTCTTGATTTCATTTTAGCAATTATTAACAAAATCGTCAGTAGGAATTTTCTTAACCTCTTTCCCCTCCACAGACAGATTATCGAGGCGAGTCGATGATCGGAAATTGGATAGAATAAATCTTCAGTCTTTTTGGAACAGAAAAGAATTACTCGTTAGATGCAGTGGTGATCGAGAAGGTGACAAAAATTCCCAATGACAAGATATGGATAAATAGCCAAATAAAACAGCCTTTTATACTGTGGACATATAATATTGAGCTCACTGTCTTGAGGTGGACACCACTAAATATTTCGAATTTAAGACCGGCTAGAGGCAGAAATCTTACACCTTCTGACATTTAGCCATGCTAAGAGAAGAATTGAATCAGTAAATAAGTTATCTTCGAAATAGAAAACATAGCTTAGAGTCTTGTTGAGGATAACAGAAACTCCACAAGAACTCAACCAACTAACTGACGACATTCTGGATGATGTCACAGACAAAGTAAACACTATGGTGGGGAAAATCTGAAGGTTTTAGAGAAAAAAAAGAGTACTTTGTAGTTTATTGGCCGCAAAACGAAAAAGGTTGGAAAACTCGGATTTTCGCTCGCAATATGAAAACTGAGTTTTGTGGGTTCTCAGTTATTTCCTTCGAACAAGGTACTAAAGAAAGGAAGGAATCTATATTTTTTCTAAATTTTAATGTTACGAATTCACTGCCCACATTCCATTAAACTTCAATATTTTCAATCATCTATTCCCTGCAGACATTTAGCAATGTCGGATTATGTGATTTCTTTGTAATTGAAGCACTTCTTTAGAAGTAACCTTTTTGTTTCTTTGCGTGAAGGGTTTTAAAACTAACAGAATGAATGATGCAGTCTTGTATGTTGACTGACGGAGGAATCGTTGGTTGGGCCACGAGTTGTGCTTTGGGTTTCATGAAAGACACCTTGTGTGGGAACTATTCACGAAGAGCTGTAGTTCTTCGAGTGACGCTAAGAAACGAGTCTGTTAGCGGCAGTCACATATATGCAGCTAATTTCGGATCTAGCGAACTGTAAGCCCGATTTTGATGCTTGAACTTGCATTTGAAAGCTCTTTACCATATTAAGACCGAAAAAAATGAAATTGGTAAGACCTCCCTGATGGGACCCCGCTAGGGCGGTTTTAAAAAATAAGAATTTCACATTTCTGGTGATAGCACTGACCCCAGACAATATAAGCAGCCGAATTGCAATCTACGCTTCAAGGCCTTTCAAACGGTGTATCACACGCCAAAATCGATGAAGGGGTTCAAAAGTTATGACCCTTTAAGCCCAATCATAGAATTTTCACAAATGATTGAAAACGACCTCTGTCATTCTTTCTGTCCTTTTTGTTTTAGCTCAAAATAGTTGCTACCGGGTGGTTTTGGGGGTCAATTGCGGGCCCCAACAAGTTTGGGTAAATCGAAGCTTATTTTGTTGATGGGAGTTACCATTTTCGAGATACGGCCCAAAATAGGCCTTTTGTATGAAGATTATGCATTTAAAAAAAAAATATGCTACCTTACAAGAGATATCAGTACAAGAACCCCTTCGGGATAAAGGGAAGAGTGATGCAAGAATTCTACTCACAAAAGAAGTGATATCCACTTTGGGAGTGACTTGCTTTGTGCCACGATGGGGGAAGGGAGGATACTAAGTATCTTAATTTTATTACGAAGGAAACAATTGCGGCATAATGACACAAAGAAAGTCACTCGCAAAATAGATATCACTTCATTTGTGAGTAGAATTCTTGAGTCACTCTTCCCTTTACCCCGAAGGGGTTCTTGTACTGTTATGTTTTACGCTACACCTTCTGAAATTACGAGTCTATCCAATGGAATGGTGATGTTAACCTGGTTAGCAATGCTTCGCTCGAACTGACTGTTAACATTTCGGTAGGTTCATCAAACCAGTTGCTAAATGAATGCATATTTCGATTTCCTGTATCCACTACCAGGTGAAACAAATCATTTCATTCATTTTCTTGAGATTTGAAGTTTGATGAGAGTATGTCTTTTACATACTGGCAGAAGAAGGTTTTTAGTTCTCCTGATTCATCTTTCAAAATTGAGTCTCAGGAGCAAAAGCTAATCTTTGCACTTGAGACATGAGTCACTTAAGTGCATGTGTTTGAAGCATATTATTATTATTTATCTTTCAATTATGAATCATTTGTCTTTTTTCAGATTCTTTTTTCACTTCAATTAGTTGAATATTAAATTACAATTTCGTGTATGTTATAAACCTTGCAAATTGAAGTTATTTGGAGTCACTGAAACGTAAAACATACTTCCACGAATGCTTCTATGAATTTGTGATTCTTTTAAATTTGTTTCCATATGTGCAGTTTTAAGTAGAAAAATTGTTAATTATACTCCCCTATTCTGAGAATTCACCAGTTGCTTGAACAAGTTATTAAAAAAATAATTATCATCACTGATACAACGCTATACCTTAAAATTACATCAAGATAATCAAAAAAGGAAACGTCGTTTGAAATATACTTAACTCAGAAGGGATGTAGCGAGTACTGATATGTTGACCTGACCTCTTCTGATTTGAATGAAACTTTGCGGAGCTGCTATGAGGTGTAACTACAAAATAATATTATTATCAGCCTTCTACTTTCGATGGCATTCCAATGTAAATTTTCAGAGTTTCTTGAAAACATTAATATGTTCAAATGTCCACAACTTCGAGAAAAAATATGAAATAGACTAGAGAGCTCCGTGAATTTTCGTTGTAAGGAAAATACGAGCTTACATAATTATCGAGCATAATTAAAGAACATACTTATTATTTGTTTGGGGGGAGGGGAGTAATTTCAAGATTTTGAAAATTGGGGTGACACGGCAGTGTACCGATAAGATTTGTTATGTATGTTTTGACGCCATGAGAATTTAAATTGATGTTTTGTCTGTGTCAAAGTTTGGTAAGGGTAATCATTCAAATACGGAATCAAAAGTAGCTTGAAGATGCAGAACATCCTAAGATTTAAGAATTGTATTTTAAAGGATAAAAAAAAATATTACTCTCACCGAACCCTAACAGATACAAAATATAAAAAAATGTTCTCATAGCGCCAGCCAAACGTCGAATTAATTTTACCAATACCTACCTTGTAAGACTACCCTTAGAAATTTTCAGAACTTCACTCCCTCCAGCCCACAAACATTGAAATTGATTTTTAGAAGATTTGACATTGCATGATAATTATGTGAACTATTTATTTTATAGTGGAAGTGCACGAAGTTCTTTAGCCTTCCTGGCTTTTGAGGATATCAACATTTTCAACAAATGTTGAAAATTTGCTTCGAAAGATGAAGTCTTGTTAACCAACTTTTTACGTGTTCATAGACTTTCATTCATACAAAATAATTTAATATTTCTCTTTCAGACCTTTCCCACTAAAAGATCCAGGGTAACTGAAAATAAAACAAAATAAAAGAAAAAAGGAAATGAAAAATTTCAACAGAACGTATGTTATTAGATTTTCTTCAGCTGTTAAAAGTAGAAACTTCAGTATATACTTTTAAATTCCGTGTCCAGATCCTTTTAAGTTCGTCGGACTTTTTGCAAGTCAGCATTACACAATGTCCCAGAAGTCCGGAGTTCAGAAGTGAACTGTTACTCTAGGGAGTTTCACGAACGTAATGGAAAAGTGTATTACAAAAGTTAGTTTAAGAGCAGAGGAACAACTTTGCTGGACTAATCTTGACGACGAAGGAAGTGAAGACAGCAAGGGGGAGAGGAGAAACGAAAGGACCAAAAGGACAGCACAGACCAACGGGGAATAAAACAGAAGCTGAAAGCTGGTTTGAGATTGTGGTAATGCTGTGACGTGACAACAAAACGTGCTAGCTTTATAGCATGTTTCAGGAGACTAAATATGACAGAGGACATACTAGGATTCCTAGGGATCATTGTTTCCATAGCAAGATAACCTCAAGATCATGTCAATAATTCCTCTTGTTTCCCGGGATTTAATACGGTTGATATCGTCGTACATTATAAGTAGTTATAGTACGAAATCGTCAAACTTACTTATGACAGCTTTGAAGTTAGTAAATATTTTAGAAGATTTACTAAAATGTATGTATACGTGTTCAGAAGATTATTTCAGCTCACTGAACTCGAAAATGTGTGAATGTATATTTAAATCATTAGAAAAGATTATATCGGTCTAAATGTCTATACTGTTTACGATTTCTGAGCTTAAAGAAGATATGGCACTAGAGATTAACTCAAAAGATATGGCACTAGAGATTTAATTGAATTTTCTCAAAAGTCAACAATGAGTTTCTTACATAGTAGCTATCATTTTATGATTTCTTTCAAAGCTGTTTGTTGTAAAATTGGAAAATATTTCCTACAAATATGTTTAAATAATACACTTCACCTAACGAATTATTTATACAATGAAATAATTTCTGAAGAACATGTCAAGGTTTGTAACAAATTTCTTTATTTTTTTAATACGTGTTTCAAGTGCAAACTTTCGGGATGTGAGAATTGTGGTTATTAATTTTTGCTAACACTTGAAGAGTACAGGTAAAGAGGGGGGGGGGGGGCAGAATTCGTAAGTATGATAATTCGAAGTTTCAATTTTAAAACGGTATAGGTACATTTGACATCTTTGACATTTGAAATTTATTTTTCAGCTCCTTTATAAAGTAGTCAATTTGGGTACAAAGTTACATCACAACAACTGCTAATAATAATAATAATAACAATAATAATAATAATAATAATAATAATAATAATAATAATAATAATAATAATAATAATAATAATAATAATGTTTATATTTCCGTGCCGTTACTGTAACAGTGATTAAAAGCATATACAGCATAAAGTCAGCAAGAGTAACATGAGTAGAGCATATGTAACAGAACAGTTTTCATAATACAACCAAAAAGGAAAAAGTAGAGTCATGAATTAATGTAAAAGTATAAAAACAATAATTTAAAAAAAAATGACCAAAGGTGACTTCATACAGGTAAGGAGGAAAGCTTTGCAGGAAAATCAACAACAACAACAACAACAAAAAAGGTTCCTTGTTATTATCCAAAATGTAATACAGAAAAGTTACTCGGCCTGAGCCTTAGATGCCTATAGGCGATGAATAAACATCAAATTCAAATATTCAGAGAAGTTACTCTTCCATTCTTGGTTTTGTCCTGTCATTAACACTATGTATATTCTATACGGTATGTTACACATAAACCAGTGTTGTTCTTACTCATAGGCACATTTAGTCATATTTCATGCAAATAGTGAAATATATACCGCAGTTACAGTTGTATATTTCTTGATTTGCCAGCTAACTCATATATCGAACATGGACTCTTTACTACAACAATCTCGGGATATTACTCTTTAGTTCTTCCGGATGACGTCATATACTTTATTAAGATGCCTGCTTGTAGGGAACCCAGGCTTTCGCACATGGGTGAGGCGAAACTTAATATTACTTTATAGGTCTTGGCCTAGTGTAGAAATGCTACACTAGCAAAACCAGTAACTGTTTGCCGTAGAAATAAAATATAGGTAATGAGAAGACGTATTTATTGCATTTCAGTGGAATACTAAAATGATTTTTTTTTGAGTCAGTTCTCTGTGAGTTTCTTACATGTCTTTACCCTGGAACCAACTTAATCATACACTATTTACAATCTACTTCTTCACTGAAAAGAGTGACAACATACTTTATGTGATAAGTTGGGTAGACCAATTATTTACCAGGTTTGTTTCTATTAACATTTTCCATTCATCAAATAATGTTTCCTAATTCAGAGTTGTTCATAATTTTATAATGCATTTTTGTCTGCCATCTATTTATCAACATTCACATTTAACCATAGCTACATTCGCAAACAACAGACGCTTCGCCTTTGTTGTGCAACTTTCATATGCATTACGAACGTGTACAAACGTGGAATTAAGCCTTCATTCATTAAGTAACACACATTAATATAATTGCTTACATAATTACAGGTAATATCCAGAATAAGTCGTATCATAGTTTGTGCAATATTATGTAGCCGATATGCATAGAATGGCATTACTGTAGTAGATGTGCATTATGTGGCTTTAGTGCACAGGGTAATTATTTCGTTTACCTACCAACAAATATTTTATAACATAGTTCCGTATTAACTTCTGTTTGATAGTAACAGCTTATATATTGATCTAACCCAACCAAACCTAATTTAACCTACACTTCCATTTAGACTAACTGCGCGTAACAAACTCAATTGAGGCTAACCTAACGTAAGCTAACCTAACAAAACTAAGCCAATCTAAGCATAGCTTTGGCTTGCTGTATCAATAGCGATGCAAGATTTTGCATAAGTGGTTGTGTATAATAAGTAAACACTTACAACGTATTCAGTAAAATTCAAAAAGAAAACTACTTTTGTAATTAGAATCGAAGTAGCTTTCAAACGATGTGCTACTCGACCCATGTTGTCATTTAAGGGTAATGTAAATCCAAGATGTACGACAAGAAATGGCAGCACTATCTCCGTATATGTCTAATGTATTTTTATTTTTGCACAAAATTTCAATTCTTCTCCTACAAATTCAAGCCTAGAGAGTTCAAACTTTCAGGTCTAGAGAGTTCTATCCATGCCGATTTTTAATTTTCTTTCTTGTTCATTGTTGAAATCGTTTCATTATTGTTATGGATATAACAATAAAGAACTTTCAACAATGAACAAGATCGGAAAGAAAAATTGGCACGAATAGAACTCTGCAATTGGTTATGAACTTTCTTCCGTGAAAGTTTGAAATCTTTAGGCTTGAATTTCTAGCAGCAGCATTGAAATTTCGTGCAACGATAAAAATACATTAGACATATACGGAGATAGTGCTGCCATTTCTTGTCGTACATCTTGGATTTACATTGCCCTTAAGAAAATTGAAGCCTTTCCAACTAGACCGTGGAAGATGGGGCAGTTGACGTGTTTCGGGATTTTTCAAACAAACCACTCTATTACGAGATAAAGAAGTTGACAACTTTTAAATGCACCACCCTGTATATATATATGGCCGGGAAACCGGGACAGGACCGCCAAACCGGGACTGTCGTGCCAAAAGGCTTCTGCCACTAACTGGGAGGAGACTCCTTAATTCCTCTTGCTAAGGTTTAAAGGAACCGACCGAGGTAGACGCCTAATGTCCAATCCATACGTTCACGTCGTGGGGCCTGTTAGTACCCAAGCAACTGCTTGGCGAACGAACATGGATTAGCTGACAGCGTGGTGAGTCAAATGTCAGCACCCCTCCTTTCTTTACACATGATGGTACAAGTAAGGAAACAGACTTCTAGGCTCTCATTGCCCGGAGGACGGAATGCAGCTGGCAACGGCAGATGTCAGTCGTGCAGGAAGTCAGAGGGTCAAAATGCCTGGGTTTGGACTGTAGCCTGCCAGAACACCGACACGACAACTCGAACGGACCTATACGTGGCAACTCTCAACTTTCAGTCACTTGCGGGAGAGGACAAATTAGAAGAATTGCAGAATAAACTCAAGAGGATTAAGTGGGGCATCATAGGACCATCGGAAGTGTGGAGGAAGAATGAAGAACAGTTGGAACTATCGTCGGGGCACACGTTCTACTTTAAAGGAACAGAAAATGGAAAACCGACAGGCGTTGGCTTTATAATTAATAAAGACATGAAGTCACGGATCACAGAAATTCAAGGAATTTCAGATAGAATCGCACGGGTAGTAATAAAAATTAACAAGATGTACAATATGGAAATTATACAAGTGAATGCTCCAACAACCTCACATCCAGAGGAGGAAATCGAAGACCTATACGAGGAGATACAGAAGATTTTGGATAGTAGCAAATCACATTACAAAGTTGTAATGGGAGACTTCAATGAGAAAGTAGGAATCAAGCAGAGCAGTGACACGAAAGTGGAAACTTTGGATTTGGCAAAAGATAAAATAGAGGAGAGAAGTTAGTGGAATTCTCAGAAGTAAACAGACTGTTCATTTCCAATACATTTTTCAAGAATCCGTCTCAGAGGAAGTGAACATGGAAAGGCCCAAATGGGACCAAAAACAAAATAAACTACGTTCTATCGAATAACAGGGAAATTCTGCAAGACGTGTCTCTTCTGATCAGTTTCAAAGTCTAGAGTGATCATAGGATGGTGAGATGTAAGCTGAAACTAAATACTAGACTTGAGAGAAAGAAGCTTATCAGAGGAAAACCGCCACTTTTAGATCTGGAAAATCTAGGGAAAAACAGAGAGACATTCGAGATAGAACTAAGCAACAGATTTAGCGCCTTGGAAGAGTTAAAGGATGAAGCAGACATCAACAGCAAAAATAAAATACTGACAGAGATAATAAGAGAGACAGTCAAGGAAATAACAGGCACCAGAAAGAAGCAAAATCTCAGAAGAAACTAAACTCTTGATGAAGAAAAGAAGGGAAATGAAAGAATAGGAAAATTACATAAAAAGGATTGGATACATAGAACTAAATAAAACCGTAAGGAAGAAAATAAGAGAGGATGTACGAAGTTTTATAACGCAAATCTTGTTAGAAATACAATTGAGGGGAACAAGAGCCTGAAGAAAGCAAAACAGTAGCTCATGATAGGGAAAAAGCAAATAATTGCAGTTAATAGAACAGTCGGGACCGTAACACGAAATAAGGAAGAAATTATAAAAAATATTTGAAAATTTCTATAGAGAATTGTACTACTCCGAAGAAGAGCTAGGAAATGAAGACTCATAAGAAAATGATGTAGATGTCCCAGATGTAATGAAAGAAGAAGTGGATAAAGTACTTCGAGGGATGAAGAACGGAAAGTCGCCTGGAGAAGACGAGCTCACTGCAGAGATGTTTAAATGGGGAGGTGAAAAGATGAAATAGGAACTTGCGAAATTATTCTCAATGTGCCTGTGGAAGAGAGAAACACGCAGAAGTTGGAATAATGCTGTTATCATTTTGTTGTAGAAGAAAGGGGACAAAGAACGCGTCGAAAACTACAGAAAAATTAGTTTACTGTCAGTTCTATACAAAATGTTCACCAAAGTTATTTTGAATCATATCGAACGGGACTTGGATTTTAACCAGGGAAGGGAACAAGCAGGATATCGTCGTGGATTTAGCACAATGGACCATATACAAACATTGAATTAAGTTATGGAAAGGACTAATGAATATGAACTTCCACTATGTTTGGGATTCATAGATTTCGAAAAAGTTTTCCATTCGGTCTCCTTGTCAGCAGTACTTAAATCATTTGAACATCAAGGCATCGAAAATGCGTACATCAAGCTACTGCGAAACATTAATTTGACTGCTACATATGTCATTAGACTACATCAAGAAAGTGAAAAATTTAAAGTTGGAAAAGGGGGTAAGGCAAGGAGATTCAATTTCCCCAAAACTGTTTTCTGCGGTCCTGGAGGGAGTTCCAAATTTAAACTGGGATGAAGTTGGAATTAAAATTAATGGCGAATATCTTCATCACCTACGGTTCGCTGATGATATAGTCCTGTATGCTTTAAATGCGGAAGAACTACAAACCAGAATGGAAGAACTAAGTAATGAGAGTTCTAAAATAGGCCTTAAAATGATTTTAAGTAAAACGAAATTAATGTACAATCAACATGCTGCAAAGAAGGAAATAAAGATTAACGGAGAGACAATAGGCATAGTTGATGCGTATGTTTACTTAGTCCAGCTCAAAACATCGAATGCCAAGTTAAAGGATGGAATTAGTAGAAGACGTGAAATAGCGTGGAGTTCCTTTGGAAGACTACACTTTATTTTCAAAAGCAAACTACCAATGTGTCTGAAGTGTAAAGTTTATAATCAATGTGTCTCACCTGTGATGATGTACGGCTGTGAAATTTGGATATTTAATGCACAAACGACTCAAAGATTGAGAGTCACACAAAGAGCAATGGAGAGACGCATGCTAGGAATAACCAGGAGGGACAGTAAGACAAATGAATGGATTCGCGTACAAACAAAGGTAGAGGGTGTAATCAAGACTGCGAAGAAGCTGAAGTGGAAATGGGCCGGTCACATAGCTAGACGAACAGATGGAAGGTGGACGACAAATGTACTACAGTGGATTCCCAGAGAAAAGAGACAACCGAGACGACGTCCAAATGCAAGATGGGTAGATGTAATCAAGCGTTTTTCAGGAGCTATATGGATGAGGATAGCAGCAGACCGAGATATGTGGAAATACAAGGGGGAGGCCTTCATCCATCAGTGGATAGAAAACGGCTGAATATGATGATGATGATATATATAATAATAATAATTGACAGCCATATTCAATCCACTACTTTTTGTTTACATTTATGAATTTCGTTGTATTATAAATCTCTTCCATCTTATAGTAGTGTTTACCGAAACTGTTAATTACTCTCTTTGTATTCATGGTTCAGTGGTAGAAAAGGGCGTAAGGGCCTTAACTTCGCCATGTAAAACAAGACGTAAATAAATAAATAAATACTGGATGAGGCCTCTCCCGGAGGGAAGAGGTGGTATACTGATCCCACGCTGACCAGACGTGTTAGGAGAGGAGAGCTGAAGCTCTCAACTGTGATCGCTACCTCTTTATTCAGGTAGCTCCCCAATTGGCCTCGCGACGCTGGATGAATGCCGCACAGGCAATACCATCTGGAGTACTGCAACGATCACCCGTTCAAGCACTGACCAGAGTCAGAGCTGCTTGACTTCGGTTATCTTATATATATATTACTGTGTGTATACAGTGCAGATTGCGTATACTGTATATATATAGAGAGAGAGAAACTTCAGGTATATGGAATAACATTTTTCATCACGTCATCATTGGCATATCAGGTTTCGAAAAAAAATTGAATGGCTAACGCATACCTTAGATATTTAAAATTGCACACTTATAATGATCATTGATAAACAGTTACGATCATGCAAATTATTGTGTGATTTATAAAAAATGTAAATTTGAAGAGTAACGTTGAGTGGTCGGGTATTATGATAGGTTTGTGAGATAAAGTAGAAATTGAATGGCATAAGAATACAAGGAAAAAAAGTTGTTGTTATAAAAATGTCGAAACATATTAATTTATTTGCATAAGTCACAAACGTACCCTAATTTTTTTCAGTACTTGCACAACTGTTATGCTCTCACAATAAATAATATAAGCAACGTATCCACAGCTTTCCTCTGGAATCGTTAGAAAATTTGCCCAGACAAAACAAACAGCATCATTGTCACTTGGAATTGTCTCAGGTAGGAATGCAAATTCAAATGATGTAGGAATATCTCAATGAAACAATAGTTCAACTATTTCATGTCACCCGACACATTATCTTGAAAATGGAGTCGATGCTAACCGTTCTTTACGGTGCAGTACATGGAATGAAAGCGGATTGCACAAGTCGAGTAGTAGCATGTAAAATTATAATTCCACAATCACACAATGTATTACAAAGCTTCCCTAAATACAGACTATATAACGTACATGCAAAATTTCTGATGACTGCAAATTGCTATTCTTGCTTGTAGTAACCCTTCGCATGTAGCTATCGAACTCCAACTGAATACGCGGAATTATATTAGTCTGTAGAAGTAGTTGTCCTGCTTGCCAGTAGGTAACAGCACACCACAAACGAGAAAAACAAGTATTCCATATTACCGGACTATTCCATAATACCCGAAGTTCCCCCCTCTCTCTCTTTGTATATATATAAAGCCTCCTGTGTAACCTAGTCGGTAGGCGATCGACTTCAGTGCGAGTGGTCCTGGGTTCGATTCCCGGTAGGAGCTCAAAATTTCCGTGTTGACCCAGCATCGTAAGGACAATTGGGAAGTTACTGTGAATAAAAGAGAGTGGCGATCACAGTTGAGAGCTTCGGCTCTCCTTTCCCAATAGGTCAAGTCAGAGTGGGAGCGGTAGACCAACTCCTTCCTCCGGGAGAGGCCTCATCCATTAGGGGGATTGAATATGGCTGTGTATTATATATATGTAAGTAGGGAGTTTTGATCAATTTTAGGGATTTTATTATCCGGTAGGGACTTGCCCTAGAAAATGGTTAGCAGCACTGTCTCGTATTGCCAGACCGAAAGACTTGAATAATTTCGTGTTGTACGCGAATCTAATGTTGGATAACCATCAGCACCACAGATTTCGCTGGTTGTTGCAGCACAATAAACAAAGGTTGAAAATTATGTCGTAATATGTCTCGCGACTCAAGTTTGTTCAGTGATATCTTACGCTTTATTGACAACAGTCTCTCAGTGCCAGGCAGAATAAATGCCCAATTGCATGTTTAGTGAGGTTTATTGTTAAACCAACGCCTACCAACTGAGCTACGGACTATCATGTTTGAGGTATACATCAATCTCAAAGTTCTAATACCATTATAGTACTTTTAGCAGGGGTCTTGTGCACTACTTTCCATGTTCGTATTCTGGGAAGACTGCTGACCTAGTACCGCCATCACTTCGACGTATGAAAGGCTTAGGTCGTTGTTAGCACTTTAACCCATAATTATAAATTATATTTTAAATACTCAGAGCATTTGTAACATTTTCTTTCCAAGAGGTTTTCAGACATGGAAACAGTTTTTGATTTAGTAGAAACCTTAAATTAACTTATGGCTTCGACATTTATGCATTTCTAAAAAAATACCGGAACCAAATATTGCATATTAGGTTTTACGTAACAATTCATCGACTTGACTACAGTAATAGCACCTCCAATTATGAGCGATTTATCAGCATTAAATTGTTAACTTGTAAATCCTACTCTTCTTTTAATTATACTTACAGGATTAAAAGAGTATTTGCATACAATTGCTAGTTTTGCGGCGGTTTAGGAAACCCAGAGATAGCCTTTTTTCAGTTTCTGCGTTTATTACAAAGTGTTTTACCACAAATTGTATATTCATATTTTCGGGTGGCTAACATATTCCCTTGAAATAGCATATTAACTGGGCTAATCCTCTGGATCCATGTGTGAATCTGGTAGTAATTGGTTTAAATTAATTGCTTTTTGTTACGTAGTATCAATGGTTGTTTATTTGCTTATCTCTTCAGATAAAGCAACTGTAAATTGGGTAGAAATTTTGTGCATAGTGGCTACAAATCATAAAGACTATCCAGAAAGGTCAATCCTTGATTACCTTCAGGAAAAAGCGGTTGATTCTGATGGAATTTGTAAACCATGCTTGTGCGAGGAATGCTCGCTGAAAATGAACCAATGTGGTTAAATGTGATTTATTTATATAAGCTAGACAACCAGCTGTGGTTTAAGTCGATTTCATACCTGACTAATGACGGCGCTCAGCGAACACTCTTCCAGCGCAAGGATGAGGAAGGTCTTTGGTTTAAGGTACCATCCCGATAGTTAACTAGTAAAACCGAGGGGAAAACCCTGTAAATATGTAAGAATCTACCGCTGGAGAATTCGAATCTACTTGCCTTCCCTATACCGTTCTGAAATTGTCGACCTTAATCACTGAACAAGGGAAACTGGATAAAATACTTTGATGTTTGAAGACCTGAAAAGTTAGCTTTCGTTTCTTATGAAGCAGTTATTTAAGATCACCTTGAAGCATGCACACTGCACAGTAATATAGTTTTTCTTACCTTACTTTATATTAATTAATGGATGCACTTAGGGTGGGTTCCATCAATCTTCGTTAAGAACTGACGAATAATTAAGTAACTTTAAGATATTTGAAAAAAAATTAGGTTGCCAACTAACGATTCGTTAAATTTTTAACGAAGGTTCGTAAAATCCTTTCATTTAGACAGATGACCTATCTTCTTGGTGTAGTATCAATATATTCTTGCTTGCATGTGTGTGTGTGTGTGATGACAGTACCGTAACTAGAGTTTTAGGAACCCTCTGCAAGGAACTTTTTAAGGCCCTTGTCCTTGGGCCCTTACAGCATCTTCCACATACAATCTGAGCAAATTTTTACCCTTTGTGAAAAGCATACACCAACTGTGCACAACAGTATTGCCAATTTTCTAAAACGGAGATTCCAGACTGCATGAAAATTCCAATCTAGGTATAACATTTCCCTTGTACCAACTCTGAGAAAGTTTTAAAATCGAACTTTGAGGAAACCTCTCTTGTCATGTTTCCTGCGTTTGTCATTAACTAATTTTTGTCAGATACTTATATGTCGCCTGCAGGGATCCCTGGAAACCTAGGTCACCTGCAATGCAAAGTCACACAGCATTAGTTACGCCGTTCTATCAAGCAAGATAAACTTCCCATTCTATAAGGCACACTTTCAACATTACGACATCAATAATACGATATCAAATTTTAGTTTAAGGTTGTGTCTGATGTTCAATGTTAATTATTTTCCAGAAAAGGTTGATTCGATGTTATAAGCTGTTTATACTAACTACAAGGCTTACGGAATTCGCAAGTTCATCGCTGCAGTAAAAGTGCTCGTCATTGGATTTTATCCTGGGCAAGATCAAGATAGTTTTCATCATAAACACCCACATCTCGAAGATCTCTTCTAATATTGTCATACCAATGATGTCTCGGTTTCCCTAGCGACATCTTTCCCTCCGGCTTATTAATCACAATGGAATATAATCTTCATTTTCCTCTTACCCGAACTGCATGGCCTGCTCATCTTAGCCGTCTTAGCTTTCATTCTAATAAAGTATACAGTAAACATTTCGCATACATTTTGCAAATTTCATGGACCTTTTTGGTCAAAATTTTATTACTTTTTGTGTATCTTTTGCATCCGATCATTATTTAAACACCATTTTATACACTTGGTCATGCAAGTAAGGGGAGTCGGAAGTGCAAATGTTAGCGAAAGTAAGGATAGAAACTGGGTCGTAAGTACCTTGACAATGAAAAGAGTATTAAATTCGTCACTTTCCTTGCTTTTTTGAAGAAGGTCCATGCAGAAATAAGTCAGATGGAGTTTGTAAAGATATATTTTAAACAAAATATTACAGGATTAAGTAATACCGTTCTACATAAGAAAAAAGTTCTCACGTAACAAAATAATTTTTAAAATCCACTTTCCAAAACAGGATAACCTATTTATTCATCTTGTACACATTATTCTTACACTTTTTGAGCACAGAAGTTTGCAGATTAACTAAGCAAATACGCTTACGAAATGTACCATAAAAGGTTTTCTTTAACTGAATACATTTGCAGCATTTACTGGAATAGTTCAGCTTCCGCGCAACCTTATTTCTAACGGACTGGCAACAGGGAAGAGAAATAGACTCAAACTCTGGTGAAGACACCCATTCTGAGATTTCATTAGTGTTGGTGACTTCCACCAATGCGATGCGTTGAAATAAGTCCAAGGACCACTTCTTTCTCATTGATTATCTTAAGGAGAGAGTAGACGTTATGAGAGGGCAATCTGCAGACTGTAGATGCTGTAAAGGATCTTGATTTCACAGAAATTGCCTGAAAGTAAATTATCGAAGTTATGATAGTACGAAATGTTTCTTATCTCCTATCTGTTTCGATTACCCGGAGAGCGGTGAAACAACTGGAACGTCTTATTGGAGCCACAGATTTTCAAAGACATGTGCATTGCTATAGTACTCCGTATTTATCTAGAGAGAGAAACGTTAGAAAGAACGCAGATATAGTGCATAATGAAAGAAGCTCTTCAAAGGACGAATTAAAATAAACAATTCATTTACGAGTTCAATCTATGGCTCACGCCTTTTGAGGTACGAATTTGACATATTTTATGAACCTCGACATACAAGCAAATATACTTAAGTGGCAGAAAAAATATTTATTGATGATATAAATATATTGATCATATAAAAGTCAGTCAAGATAAAAGATAAAATGAATTTAATGGGCGGTAATATAAAAGTCAAATTCTGTCTGTGGAAAGTGATCAAAAAGTGTGGAAATATCCTTATGTTCTTACATTGCTGAAAGGAATGGAAGCCAAATACACAGTAATGGGTACTGGGTGGAAAGCGCTACCTGCTGGAGGGTGTGTTCTTCATGGCCACCATCTTGAAGTCCACCATATTGAATCTCGATTGATTTTCTTGAAGAGGAAGGATATGTGTAACCTGTCATTCTGGGCTAGAATTTAACGAGAAATGCGTTTGTGAAGTCAGTTTTGCCCTAAATGTATTATTGTGAGAGCAAAGACCATGTGGCACTAGTTTAGGGTATTGATGCAATAGCCTGGAAATGCCTTTTTCGTTTTGAAATAACGAAATAAATAAAAAAACAAACTTAATGCAAATCTATATCGATAGATCACTATACCCGGAGAAAATTTGTATGTATTTGGGTTTCATTTCCTTTGTTATTTCAAAATGAAATGGGCGTTTTCAAACTATTGCATCAATATCCCAGCGCCACATGCTCTTTTTCTGACAATAATGCATTTAGGGCAAAACTGACTTCACAAACGTATTTCTAGTTAAATTTTAGTTCATAACAACATATTATACGACCTCCTTCCCTTTAAGAAAATCAATCGAGAGTCAATATGCCTATGGCGGACTTCAAGATGGCGGCCATGAAGAACTTCTACCCAGTACCCATTACTGTGTATTTGGCTTCCATTCCTTTCACAATTTAAAAATATAAGGATATTTCCACACTTTCCACAGACAGAATTTGACTTTTATATCATCGATGTCTCCCAAAGTAACAGCGCTCGAGTATATACCAATTTATGAGTTCGAGATCGATCTTGAAACTCGTGGTACCATCCAAGCCTTAGCCTGACGTGACTGAGGAAAACCGTTACCTGAATGAGGCGAGCACCGGGATGGTACTCTGGGAGCGTATTATCGAACATGTGGTAGGCATTAGCACTAGATTCCACAAATCACAAACGCCATTCCAAAAAACAAAATGTGTGGATTTATTAACCCAAATTACAAAAGGGGCCTTAACCAAGAATAGACGGACACTCGGATCTCACCAACTTCAAAGTATCACCTTGCATAGGTAATGTCACAAGACGACTCGGAATACAGTTGGCTTGCTGTATTACCCTAAGTGAAGCCCACGTATACCTCTATGGTGGCTTTGAGCAGGAGTGGGCCTGGGCCTAGGAAGTTGGCCAGGGTCTAGATCTGTTCAGGAGACAGGCTGGATCGGTGATGATGAAGATAATTGCAGTAAGTGCTTGGCCTGTCTTGTTTACTCCTCTACTTCTGTTTACGCTTCACGATGTTGAATGTACGCTGCTGCCGTTTTATACAAAACTCAGGGATTTAAGAAATTTATTCCTGGTGAGCCAGCATTCCATATCGTCGCAACTGCAAGGCAGTGGCGTAATCGTCCAAGTTACCTCAAAAGTGAGATCACCCCTTATATCAGTATGTTTGCTTGTTAGTTGTAGTAGTTGTAGCAACAATGACGTAACAATCGGGAAAGCGAACGAAATGATAGGAAGAAAATTATTAAAGTTCCTGACATTCCGATTAGACTAATACATATGGCAAATGGTTCTTAAATTTCAAGACACTAAATTCTTTGGCAACTCACCTCCGATCATCTTTCCAAGATGAAGCCTCCAGTTTTGTGTCTTTCTTTTTCGAAGAAGTTATCTTCACTTGAAACCTGTCCTACACTGTAAAAACTGTACCTCTGAATTGGGAGTACGAAATTCCAATTTTGTACTCCCAATTTTTGAGAGGCAGTGGCGAACCGAGAATTGGGTTTAGAGAGACGGTTCTCTACCGTTCAGTTCTTGGGAGGGAACAAATTAACAGAAACAAAAACGAAGGTAAAATTTGAATATCTGGGTCCGTCACTGCCTCTGAAAGTTGGGTAGTATAATGTACTCCCAATTTTTTTAGAATCAGTGACTGCACAGGGATTCATATTTTACCATCGTTTTTTCAATTAATCTGTTCCCTCCCAAGAACTGGGAGGCAAAGAACCGCCTCTATAAACCCAACCCTGAGTTTGACACTGCCTCTCAACCCAATTCAGAGGTACAGATTTTACAGCGTTGTGATTTTGAGGGATATATTTCTGAGTCGTGGTTTAAAAGTTAGATTTTGGACAGTAAGCTTCCACTTAAGATACATATTAAGATATCAGGAAACAGAGAATCAAGAGGGTTGAATATCTTATGCTAATTCATAATAAGTGGCCACAAATACGTCGCCAGAATTTCGAACTTCTTATAACTTCTCTTGTGAACAACTAAATATTAACTCTCCGAAATTTTTATTCTATTGTTTCCTCACTCTGATGTACTTCCTCACTCTGATGCACTTTGTGCTTCTTTTTACCCTCTGTCAAATCCTTAATAGCTTTGGATTAAAAAAATGAAACGTTGTAACAGATTCATCAGTACATCCCCATATGCAAATAGAAATCCACAAAATGGAAACACCCGAATTTGCAGTGTATAAAAATCTATTCGCGCCATCGTTGTCTTGGCTGTTTCCTAGAATGAAATAAGTATGATGCTCGATGATTTCCTGACAAACTGACTAATTATAAATATTGTTCCATATTGCCGAACTTACAAGGAAACACCATGCTCTATCCCTCACAGTCTGAAGTGGGATTTTGAGAGATGAAAATACACTTTCAATAGTTGAATTTGAATTTTGAGTTTCATTTACGGACTTTTGGCATCTTTGGGTCAGGACGATTCCAGTGTTTGAAGATAATATATGGATGTGGGGGTCAATACCCCCTTCTATGTGAGATATTGAAGCTTCTATATTGCAGCGCCGTAAGTAGCTTGTAGAGAGGGTTTCGCTGTAGTGCAGCAATAGCACAGGTGTAGTAAGTTAGTTTGTAAAGTTATAATCCTGGGTTCAAATCCAGATATAGCTTCAGTTCAGATTTTTGTTCCACTATTATCGTTGTTTCTATTTACTATAGCATTTATTATTATCAAAATGATGTCATTTATCAATTATAACTCTAGAGAATATTATGTTCAATTTTAATGGCATGACGTACACACTAAATTCTGCAGAGTGGAAAGAGGAACCACCCTTTTAGACCAAAACTTTCAATTGAATAGAGTAGTTTTCAAGGAAACGCTCTCGCTTTGGATTGAAAATGTGATCTTTCTAGATGGAATTTTGATGCTTTATGGATGCAATTTACTCTTCAAACTTGTAAGAGCGATTTCTCATCTTTTTATAGTAGTTCACAATGCATCATGGATACTAGTCAAGTTTGTCCTCCGCCATTTGTAAAAGCGAACGTTATCGAAAGACGAAGTCGTACTCTGAAATTTATCGCGTTTAGTTAAAAATGACAATAGAAAACCTGAAAAATTTTCTCAGCGGCAAAAATATACCAGAAGATGTCAGGAGTAAGATATGTACAAGAAATGTTTCAACGATGTTCTTTCCTGACGAGACGCAAGAAACCATTTCGAAAGTACATTCTCACAATTAGTTGGCTGGCTGAAAGGTAAGGCGTTTGATTGCTGGCCGGAAGGTAGTGAGTTCAAACCTCACTGAGGTTAAGTTTGACAGTAATGTTACTGTTAATGCATAAATACACTACTTTTATTTCTTACTACTTCTGAATAAATACTTCCTTTTGGATCTTTTTACTAACCATCTCAATATTTTATTGCAATTTTTCGTGTTTAAAAGATGAACATTTTATCCGAATAGATAGAAATTCATCTTAGAAAGCTTATGTCTACATTTCCATCGAAAAGAACTACCATAGATCCGATATTGTTTTGAGTGGAATTGTTTCTAGGGTAAAAATCAGCTCTAAAAGAGTAGTCGCTCTTTCCTCTCTCTCGAAAGATGAAATATTAGGCTCAAATTGAGCGGAATTCCACTCTTTGAATTTAGTGTGTAAGACAAGTATAATATGTTGTACTATCATGATTGTTTTTTGAATTTGCATTAAAAATACATAAATTGGAAAATAAAATAAACTATAAAATTTACAAAATAAAAATGAAACACAGACAATGTATTCTGGTATCAATCTTCCTGTCCACTTCTGTAACATCCATCTTATTTTGTATACGATGCATTATGATACATATAAAACACACATTAAACATGTGTCTGAACGATGGAGAAAAAAAGAAAGCTTTTTGCATACAATCATATTGATGTTTACGTAAGTCTGTTGGAAAACATGTGCCATTCACATTACAAAACATTATGCTTTCAAGTATTAATTTTACAACATACTAAGCGTATTGAAATATAGATTTCAAAATAGGAACGAACAACTGAAAATGAATAAAGAGGTGCATTTTTTGCGTAATTCGCTTTGAGATAATCTGCCATTCAGTTTGAATAACGAAGAAATAGTTCCGCATACGTTTAAAAATGTTCTTTATCTGCTTATAAATTAAGCACCACAAGGTTGGTATAATACAGTGTAGTTCGGCAACCGACATAGTTTCCACTTCACGCGCGACAGGCACAGACTTGCAGGAAGATTCATTATAAACAACATTCTTTCTTCTTCTTAGTTGCACATATCATTACTGCTGTTCTTTCTCTTTGTTTTTAAACACATTCATGAATATATATGAGATGATACAAAATTGTATATACATAGTGAAAATGGTAAGTAATTTAGCAAATAAAATGATTATAATCGGAGAAAGAAATTTAAAATCACATCGAGGTTTGAACCGTGCCTGTAACGTTACTCATCAGCTTCTTACCCTTGCGCTATTGCTACACAACAGCGAAATTCTGTCTAATATTATAACGTTACAATATAAAGAAGCTTGAATGGGAGGATGATTTATTAGCTCCCTCTTTCATACATAATCTTCAACCGTTGGAATTATACTTTCCTCCCTCCAAAACCCATGTAAATCGGTGGGGGTTAGATCGTGATATCTTGTTGTTAGATCAAACTGAAGAAACACGATAAGTTAAAAAAGGATCCCTGGTCTGCTTTCCTCTGCCCTCAACCTTTCCAGTGAAAATTTCAGCGCTCACTCTAAAGCTGAATCCCAGGGTAAAGTTAAAGACTGATTGAAAATGCGTTGGTCGTCCTCCATACAACCTGCATTTAGTCCTCAATGACTCCCACCTTTTTAAATTGCACATTGGAAGCGGGCGTTGTAAGGTTGCCATTTTGATAACGGAAATGACAATTATTTTGAGGACCCTTCTCAATTGCAATTACAGAGTTAAAAAAAACTACTAACCAAAGAAATGTTTATAAAGTTTGAACGACGCTCACAAATTTAACAAACAACTGACACAGTGAATTACCTCTGAATACTGAATGTTTGAACTATTCTCGACTGATTTTCTTTTAAGCAAGCAGCATGCATGAAATATAAAATTTGTGTATTTCATTGTTTACATCTGATATTCTTCCTCATGTTCCCAGTGTTGGCATGCGATATAGTCGCTATAAAAATATCTTCCACATCTCCTTTCAAGCACTTTACACTTTATATTAAAGTTCTCTCGTAAAGTCTTGGAAATTTCGTGGTCTGAATGTAGCGAGACGGGGTAAAGTTTTGATGAACGTTACAAGGAAATGTTAGGTCAGGGTCATCAGAAACATGTGTTACATGATTACTCAAGTCAGTTGGCTCTTCGTGTCTCTTTTAATGTATGCTGCACATTTCGACTTGGTTGAAAACTTTTCCTCTGTTCTTGTCATAATCCTGCAACATTCTCTCTCTCTCTCTTTCTCTCTCCCTCCCTCTTCCTCCCTCTTTGCCTGTCTTTTCGACTAACTTTATGGAGCACTATGGCTTGGAACATTAACTTGTTCCTCTGCTGAACACGGAAGAAAACGCTTTAGCTTACATCGAACTTCCTGGCTACCTGCATGCTTTATATATATAGAGCATGCTTTATATGTATAGCAGGTTTTGTATTGCGACACGGGAAACAAGTGACCATGTATTTTAATATGGAAGAAGTCAAACATTTTTCATGAACACTATCCGCAAACTAGCAAAGAGTGTACCGTAAGTTCAAAACTTTACAACATGGGAGTTCGTTATACAGAATGTGGTTGAGCGGAAGCGTGCGTTCCTAATAAGAGAAACACTCTCTAAAATCCAGAGATAGGCTACACAATACTAAAATGTTCACTGGTTTGTTCTAAGTCAAACCAGGTGAATGCAACCATTGTACCTTAAAATTTCATCAGGCTGCTACTTTACTGATTCTTCGTGATTTAAACAGTTCAATAAATCTATTGTGCAATTAGATAAACTTTAAAACAAGGTAAAACACTTAAAGTTTCAATTAAGATTTTAATATAAAAGTTCTGCAATATTATATAAGATAATCTTCCAAGTTCATATTCCTTCGAGACGACGTAACGATTCACTCAAATTACAATACTGTACATTCCATTTGCGTTTGAATTTTCTTTTGTTTAATATTTTTGTGAAGCTCTTAATTCTACATATTTTCACGTCAAAGTGAAAAGTAATCAATTATATATAATAATGACTAATTTTTGTAGCTTTGCATCAATGTATCGCTAAGGAAATATACACTAAATCTGAAGAATGAAAATTTTCACTCTTTCTTTCTACAAGAAAATGATTTCATTGAAAATTGCTGAATTTCAATAAAAATAGAGCGAATTTTAACGAAACGTTCTCGCGTTGGACACAAAATGTGATCTTTTGAGATGGGATTCCGATGTTTTAAGTATTAAATTTATTCTTCAAATTTGAAGGAGAGATTTCTCATCTTCTTAGAGTAGTTCAAAATGTACCATGGGTACTAGTCAAGTTTGTTTTTCACCATTTGTTACTGCGAAATTTATCAAAAGAGGAAGCCCTACTGAGAAGTTCATCGCGGATAAATAGTAATTAAAATTATAATGACAACAGCAGAGCGGATAACTTTTCTCACTGACAAAAACGTACCAGAAGACATCAGTAGTAAGATATAGAAAGGACATTTTAACGTTCATCTCAAGTACCTGATGAGACGAAACAGAACCTTTCGAGGACATTCTCTTGCAGTGCCCGGCTAGCACAAAGGATACAGCGTTGGATCGCTGGCTGGAAAGTAGGAGGTTCAAATCGCACCAACGACGTAAAATTTTTTAAAACTCTTTTTCGTTAATTTAAGAACCTTTGTTTCCTACTACTTACGAAAAAATGCTCACTTTTGCTTCCATTTACATATTGAACATTTTATCGCGTCTTTTTCATGTTCACAAGATGGGAAGTTTACCTGAATAGAGGGATATTCGTCTAAACCGATTACGTTCTAATCAAAAAGGACTACCATAGATCCCATCGTATTTCCAGCCGAAATTTCTCCTCTTTCCTTTATGAAAATCCGCTCTGAAAAAGTGATACTTCTTTCCGTCCTTGTAAGATGACATATTCCGCTCAATTCGAGTGGAAATCCGATCTTCCGAATTTAATGTGTACAAGTTAGAGATTTTTATCTTTACTAAAACATATTAAGAAAATACAAGTTATTCGTGAAGATGTTCAGTGGATAACAAGTGGCTACTGGACATTTAAAAGCATTCCATAGAAAAGTGGTGTATCTAACAAGGGTGGTCCTAGAAGCTTCAGCTCTAAAATTTTCAAATTTCTACTCCCATACAAAATTAGTGTAATTCGCATATATACGAGGGGGGGATCCAAAAGTAATGCATCATGTGTCACAAAAAAATGTATTAATGAACATAGAACAAGAAAAGCTATTGCAGATCATAACGTGAACTGTCCTCTACAGAAACCTACTCTTCAATATAGTCTCCATGCATTTGAACACATGTACGCCATCTTTGAACGCAGGCGTCAAAACCATTTTGGAAAAAAATCAGGAGGTTGCATTTTGACCCATGATTTGACAACTGCTTTAACGTCATCCAAATCATTGAATCGGCAACCACGTAGGTGTTCTTTTAAAGGGCCAAACAGATAAAAGTCAAAAGGGGCCAAATCAGGGCTGTAGAGTGGGTGAGGCACAACTGACCAGCCCATTTTCGAAATCGCCTGATTTGTGAAAAATGACGTGTGTGGGCGTGCATTATCGTGATGGAGCTTGATGGAATGAATGTATTTCAGTGGTCTCTTCTTTCGTATTGCTTCCTTAGGTCTCCTAACTGTGTTTACGAGATGCCCAATGCATCAGCAACACTCTCAACTGTAATGTGCCCGTCTCCTCGAATCAATTCCTCAGCACGTAATAGTTGCAATACCCACTGCAATGCTTTCAATATATTGACACTGCTAGTTCATACTTATAAAAAATGTGAATAAATTAAATTAATTTCATAAGTGAATGAATCAACTAAAGATAGTCCTAGAAAGTCGTTCGTTTTAATTGTGTTTGTTTATTGGACACATCAAAACATTTTGCAGAAAAATCTGCTATACTAGTTACTTCTACCGAGTGACTGTAGAGCATTGGATTTGCAATCGGAAAGTCCTGAGAACGATCCCAACGGCCGTTCAACTTGTCGGAAGGCTTTCCAGGTTTTATTCTCAGTAACACACGGAGAATGCAGGGATGCCACCTACTAACCGTGCCCTGGCCGACTACCATCCAACACCCTCTTCCCCACCCTATGCTGGCCGAGTCTGAGATGCCTAGAGGACATAAATAAATTTTAAAAAAAATTGCATCTCTCTTTGTCTGTGATTTATGCACAACACAGCAAAGCATTTCTTTAATCATAACCATTTGCTTCTTCATGTCATGTCTGACATTAGTATGTACTCTGTTGGGTGTAGGATTTTTTCATGCTCACAATTTTGCATCGCTGTGTGCTATAATTCTGTCAATAAAATTTAAAGTTACGCTTCTCCAAGGAATCCTCTGAATGTGACTATACATTTGTTGCGTGTTATGGAACAGAATTAAGACATTTTGAAGACCAACATTGATGAAGCACTAAAGACAATTACCCACCGCGGTAGTCGTGTGGTCTAAGGATTTAAGTCAGCGTCTTTAAAGTCGCGGGTCCGAATCTCCCCTTGCATCATAGACTATTGAAGATTTTAACAAGCATTGCACTCGTATAATCGATACGGGTAGAAATTTAAAAAAAAAAAAAAATGTTACTGAAATGGTCAATAGAAAATACATTTTACCATTTTTTTTACGAGATCCGACTGTCACTAGCAACTTTTACTCCATATATTTGTTCTGTATGATGCAACGTATTGTTGATCCATGTGGTTATCGCAGATCATACTGCCGCTGAAACTAATATAATCAATTTTGGTTCATAGATTTTAATTATTCTTCATTTTACTGCATGTCTCTTATTTTTTTAAAAAATATGTAATCTTCGAAGTATGTATAATTTTCTCCTCTGTCTTTTCTAATGCACCAATATCACGTTTCATGTGACCGACTCTTCAAATTGTGTTAATGGCACCGACGCATCACGTACACAGTGTATGATGGCATGAATCTTGCTTACATTTGACTATTTCATCGTACGGACCCAATTTATCAGATAACTTACCACTGTTTAGATCTCAAACAGAGAAAAGCTTCGGTGCGCTAATGGTCTATAGTTGTTAGTAGGTCATGCACAGGGTATGTTGTACCCTGGTCTAAATTGCATGCATTTTTGTTCGTGGAGTTGAAAAATCCTATTTCTGGCAGAGTACATTGCGATTCTATCTCGTATCAATTCTTTTTTAAAAAAAGTTAATGTAAGTCAGTAGATTACAAGAAAATTGTACCTTGGCTCCTATTTTTTTCTTATTATTATTGTGGAGTGGAATAAGATTTTGGCTACGTATAACTTGATATAAAAAGCGACATTGTGAAATTGAGCTCATGAGGTAGATTCTTAGATACATTCTTCTTCAGCTTGGCTCCTACTCTTTCCCTGCCTGTGTATTTGTATTGCTTTATCTTTTGAATAAGTTCCTTCTACGTGTTACTGTCTCAAAGCGAGAAGCGGCAAAGCGCGAAGGTGTTGTTGAAACTGACTCATTACTCATCTGGAAAGCGCGTGCTTTGGATTTGTGGGCACTCAAGGGCGTGGAGAGGAAGATACTACAAGAGCCACCGAGCGGGAGAAAGAGGTGAGGCAAAGGTTTCAAAACGATGAAAGCAGGAGAACGAGGAAAAGGAAATGGAGAGTTCCAGGAGAGTTTCTTCTCTCACCGCTCCAAAGGAGATTGGAACGAGAGCGGAATGCAAAACAGCTGATGTTTGACTTTCTGGCAACCAAAACAGCGTTGGGATGCCAAGTCATCGTTCTTGTCCAGCGGTTGAGCTACATTCTTGGGTTCACTCCTTTTCAGTGCCATTTTCATATTTCCTTTATCATGCTGTCACTAGAATGATGGATGAAACTACAGCTGTATTTGTAGTTTGTAAGAAATAAATGCGATACTAACCGCACTATAAAGCGAACCCACTTCAGTTTTAATCATTTATGACTCATTACGTTTGTCCATGTTCAGTCTTATGTATTAAACTACCACAAGAAAAATACAATGTAAAGGAAACCTGAAGTACGAGACTTTCTCTTTGTTCTTTAAAGCATGTTCATAAAATACAGAAACATATTTAGGAGGTGAATTCTTAAGAGAAAAATAAAAATAAAGATACATATTAACATGGATCGAAATTCGCTGGGTTTTCGAGATACACTACATTGGGACAGTCTTATTTCAATGCTACTTCTTCGATAAAATGAATACTTCACGGTGAATAAAAAATGGCTCACTAAAATTAAAGTATTTTGTTGCTAAAAATCAATTTTTATAATTTAACTGAATATAGAACCATTTCTCAAATATCAAAAAATGAATAAGGATCCTGACCGCTATAACAATACCACATAGAAAATTAAAAATACTAAATTCACATTAAAACAGGAATTTTGCAGGGAAGAAACATGTCTAACAAATAAATGAAAATAACTTAATTAGAAATACGGAGTTCCGGGGCGGACCAAAACCAGTACTGCTGCCTTGCAGTTAGTACAAGGATCTACAAAGGCTAGGGGAAGATAACCCCGAACAAAAATATCATGGTGAGGGGAAGCAGCATCACCATTACCACTCTGAGGCTGAAGATGAATGACATCGGCAAGGCTCAGAGATGGACAGAGGGCGACATCTTGAATGTCTACCTTTACTGCGAGGTCGTAGAGCTGACAACTCTACACCGCTAAAACATGTCAAGAAATAGTAACAGATGGTTCATGGATTCTCCTGGGGTAAAATATTCCGGAGGTAAACTAGTCCCTCATTCGGATCTCCGGGCTGGGACTGCTTCAGGAGGCTCTATGAACAGGATTAAGAAAGACCTTAGAATAGGAACGTGGAACGTACGAACATTATACCAAACGGGCGCTCTTCAGGTGGCGGTACGCGAGACCGAAAAGTACGAGCTAGACATACTAGCGATACAAGAAGTTCGATGGGAGGGTCAAGATAGCATCCCACAGGGCAAGTACACTTTCTACTACGGGGGAAAACAGTCTCACGATTTCGGAACAGGGTTCCTCATTAAGAATAGTATCCTTCAGGCGGTTCAGAATATAGAGTTCATAAACGAAAGACTATCGTACGTTACGATACGTACTCGATGGGGTAACACGGTTTTATTAAACGTCTATGCTCCGACCGAGGTGGCTACTGATAACGACAAAGATATATTCTACGATGAGCTAGAAAGGTTGTTTGACCGATTACCGAAGTATAATTCGAAAATTGTGTTGGGTGATTTCAATGCAAAGGTAGGGAGGGAAGAAAAATATTGACCTACTATAGGCAAATACAGTCTTCACGAAAAGACCAACAACAATGGAGAAAGACTGATAACTTTCGCGATTTCGAAAAACTTACTGGTAAAGAGCACGTACTTTGAACACAAAGACATACACAAATACACATGGGTATCTCCGGACGGCAAAACTCTCAACCAGATCGATCACGTATTAGTAGACAGACGAAGACACACCAACATAATGGACGTTAGGTCGTACAGAGGAGCGGAAGGTGACACCGACCATCAATTAGTGATCACAAAAGTAAGGGAAAAGTTATGCATCGCGAACAGAGAAAGCAAGGGATCAAAACAACTGAAATTCGAAGTGAAACTATTAAATAATCCGAGCATAAGAGCAGATTACCAACTCGAACTCTCAAATAGGTTCGAAATCCTAGCCGACTCGAGTAATAATAATGATGATATTAATAATGAAATTGATGTAAGTAAGATGTGGGAGGCAATTCGTGAAACAATTAAGAGCGCAGCGAAGGAACGCGTAGGTGA